>CAWUFW010004783.1:1162500-1465322 GCA_963921515.1 Calotriton arnoldi | reverse complement strand
TGCGCTACTCCGATGAACAGTCACCCCAGGTGTTATGGGATTTGTGGTGCGGTAATCCTACCCCGATGGGTGCCACGTTCTCGAGGTCCCCAATCAAAGCCCTCCGATGGGCCCTGAATTGTGCATGATCTTTATTGCTCGGTACTGCTGTCCCATGATGCAGACTTGACCTGATTTCAAGCTCATGGCCCGCTTGATTCCATGCGGTGATGTGCCCTCCACGGCCGGGCCGCCGTGTTTTACATAATACTCCAAAGTTGCCCGCAGGCGAGGGCGCACTCAGGCTGCTGTGAATTCCCCCAAACCAACACTCACAAAACAGGATGTAGCCTGACGCGTTTCGGATAGATTCCTTATTCATAGGCTGGTTCCACAGAGTACACAGCGTTTCTTGCCACACCTTTAATTAATTCAATAAACTGCCTTCCAATAGGCCAATGCGCTGCTCCAATGAACAGTCTCCCCAGGTGTTATGGGATTTGAGGTGCGGTAATCCTACCCCGATGGGTGCCGCGTTCTCGAGGTCCCCAATCAAAGGCCTCCGATGGGTCCCGAATTGTGCATGCTCTTTATTGCTTGGTACTGCTGTCCCATGATGCAGACTTGACCTGATTTCATGCTCATGGCCCGCTTGATTCCATGCGGTGGTGCGCCCTCCACGGCCGGGCCGCCGTGTTTTACATAATGCTCCAAAGTTGCCCACAGGCGAGGCGCACTCAGGCTGCAGTGAATTCCCCCAAACCAACACTCACAAAATGGGATGTAGCCTGACGCGTTTCGGATAGATTCCTTATTCATAGGCTGGGTCCACTGAGTACACAGCATTTTTTGCCACATCTTAAATTAATTAAATAAACGACTTTCCAATAGGCCAATGCGCTGCTCCAATGAACAGTCACCCCAGGTGTTATGGGATTTGTGGTGCGGTAATCCTACCCTGATGGGTGCCGCAATCTCGAGGTCGCCAATCAAAGCCCTCCGATGGGCCCTAAATTGTGCATGTCTTTATTGCTCGGTACTGCTGTCCCATGATGCAGACTTGACCTGATTTCAAGCTCATGACCCGCTTGATTCCATGCAGTGGTGCGCCCTCCACGGCCGGGCCGCCGTGTTTTACATAATGCTCCAAAGTTGCCCACAGGCGAGGCGCACTCAGGCTGCAGTGAATTCCCCCAAACCAACACTCACAAAACTGGATGTAGCCTGATGCATTTCAGATAGATTCCTTATTTATAGGCTGGTTCCACAGAGTACACAGCGTTTCTTGCCACACCTTTAATTAATTCAATAAACTGCCTTCCAATAGGTCAATGCGCTGCTCCAAAGAACAGTCACACCAGGTGTTATGGTATTTGTGGTGCAGTATTCCTACCCCGATGGGTGCCGCGTTCTCGAGGTCCCCAATCAAAGCTCTCCGATGGGCCCGGAATTGTACATGGTCTTTATTGCTCGGTACTGCTGTCCCATGATGCAGACTTGACCTGATTTCAAGCTCATGGCCCACTTGATTCCATGAGGTGGTGCGCCCTCCACTGCCGGGCCGCCGTGTTTTACATAATGCTCCAAAGTTGCCCACAGGCGAGGGCTCACTCAGGCTGCAGTGAATTCCCCCAAACCAACAGTCACAAAACGGAATGTAGCCTGACGCGTTTTGGATAGATTCCTTATTCATAGGCTGGTTCCACTGAGTACACAGCGTTTCTTGCCACATCTTTAATTAATTCAATAAACAGCTTTCCAATAGGCCAATGCGCTGCTCCGATGAACAGTCACCCCAAGTGTTATGGGATTTGTGGTGCGGTAATCCTACCCCGATGGGTGCCGCGTTTTCTAGGTCCCCATTCAAATCCCTCCGATTGGCCTCGGATTGTGCATGGTCTTTATTGCTCGGTACTGCTGTCCCATGATGCAGACTTGACCTGATTTCAAGCTCATGGGCCGCTTGATTCCATGCGGTGGTGCTCCGTCCATAGCCAGGCCGCCGTGTTTTACATAATGCTCCAAAGTTGCCCACAGGCGAGGGCGCACTCAGGCTGCAGTGAATTCCCCCAAACCAACACTCACAAAACGGGATGTAGCCTGACGCATTTCGAATAGATTCCTTATTCATAGGCTGGTTCCACAGAGTACACAGCGTTTCTTGCCACACCTTTAATTAATTCAATAAACTGCCTTCCAATAGGCTAATGCGCTGCTCCAATGAACTGTCTCCCCAGGTGTTATGGGATTTGTGGTGCGGTAATCCTACCCCGATGGGTGCCGCGTTCTCGAGGTCCCCAATCAAAGGCCTCCGATGGGCCCCGAATTGTGCATGGTCTTTATTGCTCGGTACTGCTGTCCCATGATGCAGACTTGACCTGATTTCAAGCTCATGGCCCGCTTGATTCCATGCGGTGGTGCGCCCTCCACGGCCGGGCCGCCTTGTTTTACATAATGCTCCAAAGTTGCCCACAGGCGAGGGCGCACTCAGGCTGCAGTGAATTCCCCCAAACCAACACTCACAAAATGGGATGTAGCCTGACGCGTTTCGGATAGATTCCTTATTCATAGGCTGGTTCCACTGAGTACACAGCATTTTTTGCCACACCTTTAATTAATTCAATAAACTGCCTTCCAATAGGCCAATGCGCTGCTCCAATGAACAGTCACCCCAGGTGTTATGGGATTTGTGGTGCGGTAATCCTACCCCGATGGGTGCCGTGTTCTCGAGGTCCCCAATCAAAGCACTCCGATGGGCCCCGAATTGTGCATGGTCTTTATTGCTCGGTACTGCTGTCCCATCATGCAGACTTGACCTGATTTCAAGCTCATGGCCCGCTTGAATCCATGCGGTGGTGCGCCCTCCACGGCCGGGCCGCCGTGTTTTACATAATGCTCCAAAGTTGCCCACAGGCAAGGGCGCACTCAGGCTGCAGTGAATTCCCCCAAACCAACATTCACAAAACGGGATGTAGCCTGACGCATTTCGGATATATTCCTTATTCATAGGCTGGTTCCACAGAGTACACAGCGTTTTTTGCCACACCTTTAATTAATTCAATAAACTGCCTTCCAATAGGTCAATGCGCTGCTCCAATGAACAGTCACCCCAGGTGTTATGGGATTTGTGGTGCAGTAATCCTACCCCGATGGGTGCCGCGTTCTCCAGGTACCCAATCAAAGCCCTCCGATGGGACCCGAATTGTACATGGTCTTTATTGCCCGGTACTGCTGTCCCATGATGCAGACTTGACCTGATTTCAAGCTCATGGCCCGCTTGATTCCATGCGGTGGTGCGCGCTCCACTGCCTGGCTGCCGTGTTTTACATAATGCTCCAAAGTTGCCCACAGGCGAGGTCTCACTCAGGCTGCAGTGAATTCCCCCAAACCAACAGTCACAAAACGGAATGTAGCCTGACGCATTTTGGATAGATTCCTTATTCATAGGCTGGTTCCACAGAGTACACAGCGTTTCTTGCCACACCTTTAATTAATTCAATAAACTACCTTCCAATAGGCCAATGCGCTGCTCCAATGAACAGTCACCCCAGGTGTTATGGGATTTGTGGTGCGGTAATCCTACCCCGATGGGTGCCGCGTTCTCGAGGTCCCCAATCAAAGCACTCCGATGGGCCCCGAATTGTGCATGGTCTTTATTGCTCGGTACTGCTGTCCCATCATGCAGACTTGACCTGATTTCAAGCTCATGGCCCGCTTGATTCCATGCGGTGGTGCGCCCTCCACGGCCGGGCCGCCGTGTTTTACATAATGCTCCAAAGTTGCCCAGGCGGCGCACTCAGGCTGCAGTGAATTCCCCCAAACCAACACTCACAAAACGGGATGTAGCCTGACGCATTTCAGATAGATTCCTTATTCATAGGCTGGTTCCACAGAGTACACAGCGTTTTTTGCCACACCTTTAATTAATTCAATAAACTGCCTTCCAATAGGTCAATGCGCTGCTCCAATGAACAGTCACCCCAGGTGTTATGGGATTTGTGGTGCAGTAATCCTACCCTGATGGGTGCCACGTTCTCGAGGTCCCCAATCAAAGCCCTCTGATGGCCCGCGAATTGTACATGGTCTTTATTGCTCGGTACTGCTGTCCCATGATGCAGACTTGACCTGATTTCAAGCTCATGGCCCGCTTGATTCCGTGCGGTGGTGCGCCCTCCACTGCCGGGCCGCCGTGTTTTACATAATGCTCCAAAGTTGCCCACAGGCGAGGGCTCACTCAGGCTGCAGTGAATTCCCCCAAACCAACAGTCACAAAACGGAATTTAGCCTGACGCATTTTGGATAGATTCCTTATTCATAGGCTGGTTCCACAGAGTACACAGCGATTCTTGCCACATCTTTAATTAATTCAATAAACAGCTTTCCAATAGGCCAATGCGCTGCTCCGATGAACAGTCACCCCAGGTGTTATGGGATTTGTGGTGTGGTAATCCTACCCCAATGGGTGCCACGTTCTCGAGGTCCCCAATCAAAGCCCTCTGATGGGCCCTGAATTGTGCATGGGCTTTATTGCTCGGTACTGCTGTCCCATGATGCAGACTTGACCTGATTTCAAGCACATGGCCCGCTTGATTCCATGCGGTGGTGCTCCCTCCATTGCCAGGCCGCTGTGTTTTACATAATGCTCCACAGTTGCCCACAGGCGAGGGTGCACTCAAGCTGCAGTGAATTCCCCCAAACCAACAGTCACAAAACGGAATGTAGCCTGACGCGTTTTGGATATATTCCTTATTCATAGGCTGGTTCCACAGAGTACACAGCGTTTCTTGCCACATCTTTAATTAATTCAGTAAACAGCTTTCCAATAGGCCAATGCGCTGCTCCGATGAACAGTCACCCCAGGTGTTATGGGATTTGTGGTGCGGTAATCCTACCCCGATGGGTGCCACGTTCTCGAGGTCCCCAATCAAAGCCCTCCGATGGGCCCTGAATTGTGCATGGTCTTTATTGCTCGATACTGCTGTCCCATGATGCAGACTTGACCTGATTTCAAGCTCATGGCCCGCTTGATTCCATGCGGTGGTGCGCCCTCCACGGCTGGGCCGCCGTGTTTTACATAATGCTCCAAAGTTGCCCACAGGCGAGGGCGCACTCAGGCTGCAGTGAATTCCCCCAAACCAACACTCACAAAACGGGATGAAGCCTGACGCATTTCAGATAGATTCCTTATTCATAGTCTGGTTCCACAGAGTACACAGCGTTTCTTGCCACACCTTTAATTAATTCAATAAACTGCCTTCCAATAGGTCAATGCGCTGCTCCAATGAACAGTCACCCCAGGTGTTATGGGATTTGTGGTGCAGTAATCCTACCCCGATGGGTGCCGCGTTCTCCAGGTACCCAATCAAAGCCCTCCGATGGGCCCTGAATTGTGCATGATCTTTATTGCTCGGTACTGCTGTCCCATGATGCAGACTTGACCTGATTTCATGCTCATGGCCCGCTTGATTCCATGCGGTGGTGCGCCCTCCACGGCTGGGCCGCCGTGTTTTACATAATGCTCCAAAGTTGCCCACAGGCGAGGCGCACTCAGGCTGCAGTGAATTCCCCCAAACCAACACTCACAAAACGGGATGTAGCCTGACGCATTTTGGATAGATTCCTTATTCATAGGCTGGTTCCACAGAGTACACAGCGATTCTTGCCACATCTTTAATTAATTCAATAAACAGCTTTCCAATAGGCCAATGCGCTGCTCCGATGAACAGTCACCCCAGGTGTCTATGGGATTTGTGGTGCAGTAATCCTACCCCGATGGGTGCCACGTTCTCGAGGTCCCCAATCAAAGCCCTCCGATGGGCCCCGAATTGTACATGGTCTTTATTGCTCGGTACTGCTGTCCCATGATGCAGACTTGACCTGATTTCAAGCTCATGGCCCGCTTGATTCCATGCGGTGGTGCGCCCTCCACTGCCGGGCCGCCGTGTTTTACATAATGCTCCAAAGTTGCCCACAGGCGAGGGCGCACTCAGGCTGCAGTGAATTCCCCCAAACCAACAGTCACAAAATGGGATGTAGCCTGACGCGTTTTGGATAGATTCCTTATTCATAGGCTGGTTCCACAGAGTACACAGCGTTTTTTGCCACATCTTTAATTAATTCAATAAACTGCCTTCCAATAGGCCAATGCGCTGCTCCAATGAACAGTCACCCCAGGTGTTATGGGATTTGTGGTGCGGTAATCCTACCCCGATGGGTGCCGCGTTCTCGAGGTCCCCAATCAAAGCCCTCCGATGGGCCCTGAATTGTACATGGTCTTTATAGCTCGGTACTGCTGTCCCATGATGCAGACTTGACCTGATTTCATGCTCATGGCCCGCTTGATTCCATGCGGTGGTGCGCCCTCCACGGCCGGGCCGCCGTGTTTTACATAATGCTCCAAAGTTGCCCACAGGCGAGGCGCACTCAGGCTGCAGTGAATTCCCCCAAACCAACACTCACAAAACGGGATGTAGCCTGACGCATTTCGGATAGATTCCTTATTCATAGGCTGGTTCCACAGAGTACACAGCGTTTCTTGCCACACCTTTAATTAATTAAATAAACTGCCTTCCAATAGGTCAATGCGCTGCTCCAATGAACAGTCAGCCCAGGTGTTATGGGATTTGTGGTGCAGTATTCCTACCCCGATGGGTGCCGCGTTCTCGAGGTCCCCAATAAAAGCTCTCCGATGGGCCCGGAATTGTGCATGGTCTTTATTGCTCGGTACTGCTGACCCATGATGCAGACTTGACCTGATTTCAAGCTCATGGCCCGCTTGATTCCATGCGGTGGTGCGCCCTCCACGGCCGGGCCGCCATGTTTTACATAATGCTCCAAAGTTGCCCACAGGCGAGGGCGCACTCAGGCTGCAGTGAATTCCCCCAAACCAACACTCACAAAACGGGATGTAGCCTGACGCGTTTCAGATAGATTCCTTATTCATAGGCTGGTTCCACACAGTACACAGCGTTTCTTGCCACACCTTTAATTAATTCAATAAACTGCCTTCCAATAGGTCAATGCGCTGCTCCAATGAACAGTCACCCCAGGTGTTATGGGATTTGTGGTGCAGTAATCCTACCCCGATGGGTGCCGCATTCTCCAGGTACCCAATCAAAGCCCTCCGATGGGCCCGAATTGTACATGGTCTTTATTGCCCTGTACTGCTGTCCCATGATGCAGACTTGACCTGATTTCAAGCTCATGGCCCGCTTGATTCCATGCGGTGGTGCGCCCTCCACTGCCGGGCCGCCGTGTTTTACATAATGCTCCAAAGTTGCCCACAGGCGAGGGCTCACTCAGGCTGCAGTGAATTCCCCCAAACCAACAGTCACAAAACGGAATGTAGCCTGACGCGTTTTGGATAGATTCCTTATTCATAGGCTGGTTCCACAGAGTACACAGCGTTTCTTGCCACATCTTTAATTAATTCAATAAACAGCTTTCCAATAGGCCAATGCGCTACTCCGATGAACAGTCACCCCAGGTGTTATGGGATTTGTGGTGCGGTAATCCTACCCCGATGGGTGCCACGTTCTCGAGGTCCCCAATCAAAGCCCTCCGATGGGCCCTGAATTGTGCATGATCTTTATTGCTCGGTACTGCTGTCCCATGATGCAGACTTGACCTGATTTCAAGCTCATGGCCCGCTTGATTCCATGCGGTGATGTGCCCTCCACGGCCGGGCCGCCGTGTTTTACATAATACTCCAAAGTTGCCCGCAGGCGAGGGCGCACTCAGGCTGCTGTGAATTCCCCCAAACCAACACTCACAAAACAGGATGTAGCCTGACGCGTTTCGGATAGATTCCTTATTCATAGGCTGGTTCCACAGAGTACACAGCGTTTCTTGCCACACCTTTAATTAATTCAATAAACTGCCTTCCAATAGGCCAATGCGCTGCTCCAATGAACAGTCTCCCCAGGTGTTATGGGATTTGAGGTGCGGTAATCCTACCCCGATGGGTGCCGCGTTCTCGAGGTCCCCAATCAAAGGCCTCCGATGGGTCCCGAATTGTGCATGCTCTTTATTGCTCGGTACTGCTGTCCCATGATGCAGACTTGACCTGATTTCATGCTCATGGCCCGCTTGATTCCATGCGGTGGTGCGCCCTCCACGGCCGGGCCGCCGTGTTTTACATAATGCTCCAAAGTTGCCCACAGGCGAGGGCGCACTCAGGCTGCAGTGAATTCCCCCAAACCAACACTCACAAAATGGGATGTAGCCTGACGCGTTTCGGATAGATTCCTTATTCATAGGCTGGGTCCACTGAGTACACAGCATTTTTTGCCACATCTTAAATTAATTAAATAAACGACTTTCCAATAGGCCAATGCGCTGCTCCAATGAACAGTCACCCCAGGTGTTATGGGATTTGTGGTGCGGTAATCCTACCCTGATGGGTGCCGCAATCTCGAGGTCGCCAATCAAAGCCCTCCGATGGGCCCTAAATTGTGCATGTCTTTATTGCTCGGTACTGCTGTCCCATGATGCAGACTTGACCTGATTTCAAGCTCATGACCCGCTTGATTCCATGCAGTTGTGCGCCCTCCACGGCCGGGCCGCCGTGTTTTACATAATGCTCCAAAGTTGCCCACAGGCGAGGGCGCACTCAGGCTGCAGTGAATTCCCCCAAACCAACACTCACAAAACTGGATGTAGCCTGACGCATTTCAGATAGATTCCTTATTTATAGGCTGGTTCCACAGAGTACACAGCGTTTCTTGCCACACCTTTAATTAATTCAATAAATTGCCTTCCAATAGGTCAATGCGCTGCTCCAATGAACAGTCACAACAGGTGTTCTGGGATTTGTGGTGCAGTATTCCTACCCCGATGGGTGCCGCGTTCTCGAGGTCCCCAATCAAAGCTCTCCGATGGGCCCGGAATTGTACATGGTCTTTATTGCTCGGTACTGCTGTCCCATGATGCAGACTTGACCTGATTTCAAGCTCATGGCCCACTTGATTCCATGAGGTGGTGCGCCCTCCACTGCCGGGCCGCCGTGTTTTACATAATGCTCCAAAGTTGCCCACAGGCGAGGGCTCACTCAGGCTGCAGTGAATTCCCCCAAACCAACAGTCACAAAACGGAATGTAGCCTGACGCGTTTTGGATAGATTCCTTATTCATAGGCTGGTTCCACTGAGTACACAGCGTTTCTTGCCACATCTTTAATTAATTCAATAAACAGCTTTCCAATAGGCCAATGCGCTGCTCCGATGAACAGTCACCCCAAGTGTTATGGGATTTGTGGTGCGGTAATCCTACCCCGATGGGTGCCGCGTTTTCTAGGTCCCCATTCAAATCCCTCCGATTGGCCTCGAATTGTGCATGGTCTTTATTGCTCGGTACTGCTGTCCCATGATGCAGACTTGACCTGATTTCAAGCTCATGGGCCGCTTGATTCCATGCGGTGGTGCTCCGTCCATAGCCAGGCCGCCGTGTTTTACATAATGCTCCAAAGTTGCCCACAGGCGAGGGCGCACTCAGGCTGCAGTGAATTCCCCCAAACCAACACTCACAAAACGGGATGTAGCCTGACGCATTTCGAATAGATTCCTTATTCATAGGCTGGTTCCACAGAGTACACAGCGTTTCTTGCCACACCTTTAATTAATTCAATAAACTGCCTTCCAATAGGCTAATGCGCTGCTCCAATGAACTGTCTCCCCAGGTGTTATGGGATTTGTGGTGCGGTAATCCTACCCCGATGGGTGCCGCGTTCTCGAGGTCCCCAATCAAAGGCCTCCGATGGGCCCCGAATTGTGCATGGTCTTTATTGCTCGGTACTGCTGTCCCATGATGCAGACTTGACCTGATTTCAAGCTCATGGCCCGCTTGATTCCATGCGGTGGTGCGCCCTCCACGGCCGGGCCGCCTTGTTTTACATAATGCTCCAAAGTTGCCCACAGGCGAGGGCGCACTCAGGCTGCAGTGAATTCCCCCAAACCAACACTCACAAAATGGGATGTAGCCTGACGCGTTTCGGATAGATTCCTTATTCATAGGCTGGTTCCACTGAGTACACAGCATTTTTTGCCACACCTTTAATTAATTCAATAAACTGCCTTCCAATAGGCCAATGCGCTGCTCCAATGAACAGTCACCCCAGGTGTTATGGGATTTGTGGTGCGGTAATCCTACCCCGATGGGTGCCGTGTTCTCGAGGTCCCCAATCAAAGCACTCCGATGGGCCCCGAATTGTGCATGGTCTTTATTGCTCGGTACTGCTGTCCCATCATGCAGACTTGACCTGATTTCAAGCTCATGGCCCGCTTGAATCCATGCGGTGGTGCGCCCTCCACGGCCGGGCCGCCGTGTTTTACATAATGCTCCAAAGTTGCCCACAGGCAAGGGCGCACTCAGGCTGCAGTGAATTCCCCCAAACCAACATTCACAAAACGGGATGTAGCCTGACGCATTTCGGATATATTCCTTATTCATAGGCTGGTTCCACAGAGTACACAGCGTTTTTTGCCACACCTTTAATTAATTCAATAAACTGCCTTCCAATAGGTCAATGCGCTGCTCCAATGAACAGTCACCCCAGGTGTTATGGGATTTGTGGTGCAGTAATCCTACCCCGATGGGTGCCGCGTTCTCCAGGTACCCAATCAAAGCCCTCCGATGGGACCCGAATTGTACATGGTCTTTATTGCCCGGTACTGCTGTCCCATGATGCAGACTTGACCTGATTTCAAGCTCATGGCCCGCTTGATTCCATGCGGTGGTGCGCGCTCCACTGCCTGGCTGCCGTGTTTTACATAATGCTCCAAAGTTGCCCACAGGCGAGGTCTCACTCAGGCTGCAGTGAATTCCCCCAAACCAACAGTCACAAAACGGAATGTAGCCTGACGCATTTTGGATAGATTCCTTATTCATAGGCTGGTTCCACAGAGTACACAGCGTTTCTTGCCACACCTTTAATTAATTCAATAAACTACCTTCCAATAGGCCAATGCGCTGCTCCAATGAACAGTCACCCCAGGTGTTATGGGATTTGTGGTGCGGTAATCCTACCCCGATGGGTGCCGCGTTCTCGAGGTCCCCAATCAAAGCACTCCGATGGGCCCCGAATTGTGCATGGTCTTTATTGCTCGGTACTGCTGTCCCATCATGCAGACTTGACCTGATTTCAAGCTCATGGCCCGCTTGATTCCATGCGGTGGTGCGCCCTCCACGGCCGGGCCGCCGTGTTTTACATAATGCTCCAAAGTTGCGCACTCAGGCTGCAGTGAATTCCCCCAAACCAACACTCACAAAACGGGATGTAGCCTGACGCATTTCGGATAGATTCCTTATTCATAGGCTGGTTCCACAGAGTACACAGCCTTTTTTGCCACACCTTTAATTAATTCAATAAACTGCCTTCCAATAGGTCAATGCGCTGCTCCAATGAACAGTCACCCCAGGTGTTATGGGATTTGTGGTGCAGTAATCCTACCCCGATGGGTGCCGCGTTCTCCAGGTACCCAATCAAAGCCCTCCGATGGGCCCCGAATTGTACATGGTCTTTATTGCCCGGTACTGCTGTCCCATGATGCAGACTTGACCTGATTTCAAGCTCATGGCCCGCTTGATTCCGTGCGGTGGTGCGCCCTCCACTGCCAGGCCGCCGTGTTTTACATAATGCTCCAAAGTTGCCCACAGGCGAGGGCTCACTCAGGCTGCAGTGAATTCCCCCAAACCAACAGTCACAAAACGGAATTTAGCCTGACGCATTTTGGATAGATTCCTTATTCATAGGCTGGTTCCACAGAGTACACAGCGTTTCTTGCCACATCTTTAATTAATTCAATAAACAGCTTTCCAATAGGCCAATGCGCTGCTCCGATGAACAGTCACCCCAGGTGTTATGGGATTTGTGGTGTGGTAATCCTACCCCAATGGGTGCCACGTTCTCGAGGTCCCCAATCAAAGCCCTCTGATGGGCCCTGAATTGTGCATGGGCTTTATTGCTCGGTACTGCTGTCCCATGATGCAGACTTGACCTGATTTCAAGCACATGGCCCGCTTGATTCCATGCGGTGGTGCTCCCTCCATTGCCAGGCCGCTGTGTTTTACATAATGCTCCACAGTTGCCCACAGGCGAGGGTGCACTCAAGCTGCAGTGAATTCCCCCAAACCAACAGTCACAAAACGGAATGTAGCTTGACGCGTTTTGGATATATTCCTTATTCATAGGCTGGTTCCACAGAGTACACAGCGTTTCTTGCCACATCTTTAATTAATTCAGTAAACAGCTTTCCAATAGGCCAATGCGCTGCTCCGATGAACAGTCACCCCAGGTGTTATGGGATTTGTGGTGCGGTAATCCTACCCCGATGGGTGCCACGTTCTCGAGGTCCCCAATCAAAGCCCTCCGATGGGCCCTGAATTGTGCATGATCTTTATTGCTCGGTACTGCTGTCCCATGATGCAGACTTGACCTGATTTCAAGCTCATGGCCCGCTTGATTCCATGCGGTGGTGCGCCCTCCACGGCCGGGCCGCCGTGTTTTACATAATGCTCCAAAGTTGCCCACAGGCGAGGGCGCACTCAGGCTTCAGTGAATTCCCCCAAACCAACACTCACAAAACGGGATGAAGCCTGACGCATTTCAGATAGATTCCTTATTCATAGTCTGGTTCCACAGAGTACACAGCGTTTTTTGCCACACCTTTAATTAATTCAATAAACTGCCTTCCAATAGGTCAATGCGCTGCTCCAATGAACAGTCACCCCAGGTGTTATGGGATTTGTGGTGCAGTAATCCTACCCCGATGGGTGCCGCGTTCTCCAGGTACCCAATCAAAGCCCTCCGATGGGCCCTGAATTGTGCATGATCTTTATTGCTCGGTACTGCTGTCCCATGATGCAGACTTGACCTGATTTCATGCTCATGGCCCGCTTGATTCCATGCGGTGGTGCGCCCTCCACGGCTGGGCCGCCGTGTTTTACATAATGCTCCAAAGTTGCCCACAGGCGAGGGCGCACTCAGGCTTCAGTGAATTCCCCCAAACCAACACTCACAAAACGGGATGTAGCCTGACGCATTTTGGATAGATTCCTTATTCATAGGCTGGTTCCACAGAGTACACAGCGATTCTTGCCACATCTTTAATTAATTCAATAAACAGCTTTCCAATAGGCCAATGCGCTGCTCCGATGAACAGTCACCCCAGGTTCTATGGTATTTGTGGTGCAGTAATCCTACCCCGATGGGTGCCACGTTCTCGAGGTACCCAATCAAAGCCCTCCGATGGGCCCCGAATTGTGCATGGTCTTTATTGCTCGGTACTGCTGTCCCATGATGCAGACTTGACCTGATTTCAAGCTCATGGCCCGCTTGATTCCATGCGGTGGTGCGCCCTCCACTGCCGGGCCGCCGTGTTTTACATAATGCTCCAAAGTTGCCCACAGGCGAGGGCTCACTCAGGCTGCAGTGAATTCCCCCAAACCAACAGTCACAAAATGGAATGTAGCCTGACGCGTTTTGGATAGATTCCTTATTCATAGGCTGGTTCCACAGAGTACACAGCGTTTTTTGCCACATCTTTAATTAATTCAATAAACTGCCTTCCAATAGGCCAATGCACTGCTCCAATGAACAGTCACCCCAGGTGTTATGGGAATTGTGGTGCGGTAATCCTACCCCGATGGGTGCCGCGTTCTCGAGGTCCCCAATCAAAGCCCTCCGATGGGCCCTGAATTGTACATGGTCTTTATAGCTCGGTACTGCTGTCCCATGATGCAGACTTGACCTGATTTCATGCTCATGGCCCGCTTGATTCCATGCGGTGGTGCGCCCTCCACGGCTGGGCCCCGTGTTTTACATAATACTCCAAAGTTGCACACATGCGAAGGCGCACTCAGGCTGCAGTGAATTCCCCCAAACCAACACTCACAAAACGGGATGTAGCCTAACGCGTTTCGGATAGATTCCTTATTCATAGGCTGGTTCCACAGAGTACACACCGTTTCTTGCCACACCTTTAATTAATTCAATAAACTGCCTTCCAATAGGTCAATGCGCTGCTCCAATGAACAGTCACACCAGGTGTTATGGGATTTGTGGTGCAGTATTCCTACCCCGATGGGTGCCGCGTTCTCGAAGTCCCCAATCAAAGCTCTCCGTTGGGCCCGGAATTGTGCATGGTCTTTATTGCTCGGTACTGCTGACCCATGATGCAGACTTTACTTGATTTCAAGCTCATGGCCCGCATGATTCCATGCGGTGGTGCGCCCTCCACTGCCGGGCTGCCGTGTTTTACATAATGCTCCAAAGTTGCCCACAGGCGAGGGCGCACTCAGGCTGCAGTGAATTCCCCCAAACCAACACTCACAAAACGGGATGTAGCCTGACGGGTTTCAGATAGATTCCTTATTCATAGGCTGGTTCCACACAGTACACAGCGTTTTTTGCCACACCTTTAATTAATTCAATAAACTGCCTTCCAATAGGTCAATGCGCTGCTCCAATGAACAGTCCCCCCAGGTGTTATGGGATTTGTGGTGCAGTAATCCTACCCCGATGGGTGCCGCATTCTCCAGGTACCCAATCAAAGCCCTCCGATGGGCCCCGAATTGTACATGGTCTTTATTGCCCTGTACTGCTGTCCCATGATGCAGACTTGACCTGATTTCAAGCTCATGGCCCGCTTGATTCCATGCGGTGGTGCGCCCTCCACTGCCGGGCCGCCGTGTTTTACATAATGCTCCAAAGTTGCCCACAGGCGAGGGCTCACTCAGGCTGCAGTGAATTCCCCCAAACGAACAGTCACAAAACGGAATGTAGCCTGACGCATTTTGGATAGATTCCTTATTCATAGGCTGGTTCCACAGAGTACACAGCGTTTCTTGCCACATCTTTAATTAATTCAATAAACAGCTTTCCAATAGGCCAATGCGCTGCTCCAATGAACAGTCACCCCAGGTGTTATGGGATTTGTAGTGCGGTAATCCTACCCCGATGGGTGCCACGTTCTCGAGGTCCCCAATCAAATCCCTCCGATGGGCCCTGAATTGTGCATGGTCTTTATTGCTCGGTACTACTGTCCCATGATGCAGACTTGACCTGATTTCAAGCACATGGCCCACTTGATTCCATGCGGTGGTGCTCCCTCCATGGCCAGGCCGCTGTGTTTTACATAATGCTCCACAGTTGCCCACAGGCGAGGGTGCACTCAGGCTGCAGTGAATTCCCCCAAACCAACAGTCACAAAACGGAATGTAGCCTGTCGCGTTTTGGATAGATTCCTTATTCATAGGCTGGTTCCACATAGTACACAGCGTTTTTTGCCACACCTTTAATTAATTCAATAAACTGCCTTCCAATAGGCCAATGCGCTGCTCCAATGAACAGTCACCCCAGGTGTTATGGGATTTGTGGTGCGGTAATCCTACCCCGATGGGTGCCGCGTTCTCGAGGTCCCCAATCAAAGCCCTCCGATGGGCCCTGAATTGTGCATGGTCTTTATAGCTCGGTACTGCTGTCCCATGATGCAGACTTGAGCTGATTTCAAGCTCATGGCCCGCTTGATTCTATGCGGTGGTGCGCCCTCCACGGCCGGTCCGCCGTGTTTTACATAATACTCCAAAGTTGCACACAGGCGAAGGCGCACTCAGGCTGCAGTGAATTCCCCCAAACCAACACTCACAAAACGGGATGTAGCCTAACGCGTTTCGGATAGATTCCTTATTCATGGGCTGGTTCCACAGAGTACACAGCGTTTCTTGCCAAACCTTTAATTAATTCAATAAACTGCCTTTCAATAGGCCAATGCGCTGCTCCAATGAACAGTCACACCAGGTGTTATGGGATTTGTGGTGCGGTAATCCTACCCCGATGGGTGCCGCATTCTCTAGGTCCCCATTCAAAGCCCTCCGATGGGCCCCGAATTGTGCATGGTCTTTATTGCTCGGTACTGCTGTCCCATGATGCAGACTTGACCTGATTTCAAGCTCATGGCCCGCTTGATTCTATGCGGTGGTGCGCCCTCCACGGCCGGTCCGCCGTGTTTTACATAATACTCCAAAGTTGCACACAGGCGAAGGCGCACTCAGGCAGCAGTGAATTCCCCCAAACCAACACTCACAAAACGGGATGTAGCCTAACGCGTTTCGGATAGATTCCTTATTCATAGGCTGGTTCCACAGAGTACACAGCGTTTCTTGCCAAACCTTTAATTAATTCAATAAACTGCCTTCCAATAGGCCAATGCGCAGCTCCAATGAACAGTCTCCCCAGGTGTTATGGGATTTGTGGTGTGGTAATCCTACCCCGATGGGTGCCGCGTTCTCGAGGTCCCCAATCAAAGCCCTCCGATGGGCCCTAAATTGTGCATGGTCTTTAGTGCTCGGTACTGCTGTCCCATGATGCAGACTTGACCTGATTTCAAGCTCATGGCCCGCTTGATTCCATGCGGTGGTGCGCCCTCCACGGCCGGGCCGCCGTGTTTTACATAATGCTCCAAAGTTGCCCACAGGCGAGGGCGCACTCAGGCTGCAGTGAATTCCCCCAAACCAACACTCACAAAATGGGATGTAGCCTGACTCGTTTCAGATAGATTCCTTATTCATAGGCTGGTTACACAGAGTACACAGCATTTTTTGCCACACCTTTAATTAATTCAATAAACTGCCTTCCAATAGGCCAATGCGCTGCTCCAATGAACAGTCACCCCAGGTGTTATGGGATTTGTGGTGCAGTAATCCTACCCCGATGGGTGCCACGTTCTCGAGGTGCCAAATCAAAGCACTCTGATGGGCCCCGAATTGTGCATGGTCTTTATTGCTCGGTACTGCTGTCCCATCATGCAGACTTGACCTGATTTCAAGCTCATGGTCCGCTTGATTCCATGCGGTGTTGCGCCCTCCACGGCCGGGCCGCCGTGATTTACATAATGCTCCAAAGTGCCCACAGGCGAGGGCGCACTCAGGCTGCAGTGAATTCCCCCAAACCAACACTCACAAAACGGGATGTAGCCTGACGCATTTCGGATAGATTCCTTATTCATAGGCTGGTTCCACAGAGTACACAGCCTTTCTTGCCACATCTTTAATTAATTAAATAAACTGCTTTCCAATAGGCCAATGCGCTGCTCCAATGAACAGTCACCCCAGGTGTTATGGGATTTGTGGTGCGGTAATCCTACCCCGATGGGTGCCGCAATCTCGAGGTCCCCAATCAAAGCCCTCCGATGGGCCCTAAATTGTGCATGGTCTTTATTGCTCGGTACTGCTGTCCCATGATGCAGACTTGACCTGATTTCAAGCTCATGGCCCGCTTGATTCCATGCGGTGGTGCGCCCTCCACGGCCGGGCTGCCGTGTTTTACATAATGCTCCAAAGTTGCCCACAGGCGAGGGCGCACTCAGGCTGCAGTGAATTCCCTCAAACCAAGACGCACAAAACGGGATGTAGCCTGACGCATTTCGGAAAGATTCCTTATTCATAGGCTGGTTCCACAGAGTACACAGCGTTTCTTGCCACACCTTTAATTAATTCAATAAACTGCCTTCCAATAGGCCAATGCGCTGCTAGGATGAACAGTCACCCCAGGTGTTATGGGATTTGTGGTGCAGTATTCCTACCCCGATGGGTGCCGCGTTCTCGAGCTCCCCAATCAAAGCTCTCCGATGGGCCCGGAATTGTGCATGGTCTTTATTGCTCAGTACTGCTGACCCATGATGCAGACTTGACCTGATTTCAAGCTCATGGCCCGCTTGATTCCATGCGGTGGTGCGCCCTCCACTGCCGGGCTGCCGTGTTTTACATAATGCTCCAAAGTTGCCCACAGGCGAGGGCTCACTCAGGCTGCAGTGAATTCCCCCAAACCAACACTCACAAAATGGGATGTAGCCTGACGCGTTTCGGATAGATTCCTTATTCATAGGCTGGTTCCACAGAGTACACAGCGTTTTTTGCCACACCTTTAATTAATTCAATAAACTGCCTTCCAATAGGCCAATGCGCTGCTCCAATGAACAGTCACCCCAGGTGTTATGGGATTTGTGGTGCGGTAATCCTACCTCGATGGGTGACGCGTTCTCGAGGTCCCCAATCAAAGCCTCTGATGGGCCTCGAATTGTGCATGGTCTTTATTGCTCGGTACCGCTGTCCCATGATGCAGACTTGACCTGATTTCAAGCTCATGGCCCGCTTGATTCCATGCGGTGGTGCGCCCTCCACGGCCGGGCCGCCATGTTTTACATAATGCGCCAAAGTTGCCCACAGGCGAGGCGCACTCAGGCTGCAGTGAATTCCCCCAAACCAACACTCACAAAACGGGATGTAGCCTGACGCGTTTCGGATAGATTCCTTATTCATAGGCTGGTTCCACAGAGTACACAGCGTTTCTTGCCACACCTTTAATTAATTCAATAAACTGCCTCCCAATAGGCCAAGGCGCTGCTCCAATGAACAGTCACCCCAGGTGTTATGGGATTTGTGGTGCGGTAATCCTACCTCGATGGGTGACGCGTTCTCGAGGTCCCCAATTAAAGCCCTCCGATGGGCCCTGAATTGTGCATGGTCTTTATTGCTCGGTACTGCTGTCCCATGATGCAGACTTGACCTGATGTCAAGCTCATGGCCCGCTTAATTCCGTGCGGTGGTGCGCCCTCCATGGCGGGTCGCCTTCTTTTACATAATGCTCCAAAGTTGCCCACAGGCGAGGGCACACTCAGGCTGCAGTGAAATCCCTCAAACCAACACTCACAAAACGGGATGTAGCCTGACACATTTCGGATAGATTCCATATTCATGGTCTGGTTCCACAGAGTACAAAGCATTTCTTGCCCCACCTTTAATTAATTCAATAAACTGCCTTCCAATAGGCCAATGAGCTGCTCCAATGAACAGTCAGCCCAGGTGTTATGGGATTTGTGGTGCGGTATTCCTACCCCGATGGGTGCCGCGTTCTCGAGGTCCCCAATCAAAGCCCTCCGATGGGCCCGGTATTGTGCATGGTCTTTATTGCTCGGTACTGCTGTCCCATGATGCAGACTTGACCTGATTTCAAGCTCATGGCCCGCTTGATTCCATGCGGTGGTGCGACCTCCACGGCCGGGCCGCCATGTTTTACATAATGCTCCAAAGTTGCCCACAGGCGAGGGCGCACTCAGGCTGCAGTGAATTCCCCCAAACCAACACTCACAAAACGGGATGTAGCCTGATGCGTTTCAGATAGATTCCTTATTCATAGGCTGGTTCCACAGAGTACACAGCGTTTTTTGCCACACCTTTAATTAATTCAATAAACTGCCTTCCAATAGGTCAATGCGCTGCTCCAATGAACAGTCAGCCCAGTTGTTATGGGATTTGTGGTGCAGTAATCCTACCCCGATGGGTGCCGCGTTCTCAAGGTCCCAAATCAGAGCCCTCCGATGGGCCACGAATTGTACATGGTCTATATTGCTCGGTACTGCTGTCCCATGATTCAGACTTGACCTGATTTCAAGCTCATGGCCCGCTTGATTCCATGCAGTGGTGCGCCCTCCACGGCCAGGCCGCCGTGTTATACATAATGCTCCAAAGTTGCCCACAGGCGAGGGCGCACTCAGGCTGCAGTGAATTCCCCCAAACCAACAGTCACAAAACGGAATGTAGCCTGGCGCGTTTTGGATAGATTCCTTATTCATAGGCTGGTTCCACAGAGCGCACAGCGTTTTTTGCCACACCTTTAATTAATTTAATAAACTGCCTTCCAATAGGCCAATGCGATGCTCCAATGAACAGTCACCCCAGGTGTTATGGGATTTGTGGTGCGGTAATCCTACCCCGATGGGTGCCGCGTTCTCTAGGTCCCCAATCAAAGCCCTCCGATGGGCCCCGAATTGTGCATGGTCTTTATTGCTCGGTACTGCTGTCCCATGATGCAGACTTGACCTGATTTCAAGCTCATGGCCCGCTTGATTCCATGCAGTGGTGCGCCCTCCAGGGCCAGGCCGCCGTGTTATACATAATGCTCCAAAGTTGCCCACAGGCGAGGGCGCACTCAGGCTGCAGTGAATTCCCCCAAAGCAACAGTCACAAAACGGAATGTAGCCTGACGCGTTTTGGATAGATTCCTTATTCATAGGCTGGTTCCACAGAGTGCACAGCGTTTTTTGCCACACCTTTAATTAATTTAATAAACTGCCTTCCAATAGGCCAATGCGCTGCTCCAATGAACAGTCACCCCAGGTGTTATAGGATTTGTGGTGCGGTAATCCTACCCCGATGGGTGCCACGTTCTCGAGGTCCACAATCAAAGCCCTCCGATGGGCCCTGAATTGTTCATGGTCTTTATTGCTCGGTACTGCTGTCCCATGATGCAGACTTGACCTGATTTCAAGCTCATGGCCCGCTTGATTCCGTGCGGTGGTGCGCCCTCCACGGCCGGGCCGCCGTGTTTTACATAATGCTCCAAAGTTGCCCACAGGCGAGGGCGCACTCAGGCTGCAGTGAATTCCCTCAAACCATCACTCACAAAACGGGATGTAGCCTGACGCATTTCAGATAGATTCCATATTCATAGGCTGCTTCCACAGAGTACACAGCGTTTTTTGCCACACCTTTAATTAATTCAATAAACTGCCTTCCAATAGGCCAATGCGCTGCTCCAATGAACAGTCACCCCAGGTGTTATGGGATTTGCGGTGCGGTAATGCCACCCCGATGGGTGCCGCGTTCTCGAGGTCACCAATCCAAGCCCTCCGATGGGCCCGGAATTGTGCATGGTCTTTATTGCTCGGTACTGCTGTCCGATGATTCAGACTTGACCTGATTTCAAGCTCATGGCCCACTTGATTCCATGCGGTGGTGCGCCCTCCACGGCCGGGCCGCCGTGTTTTACATAATGCTCCAAAGTTGCCCACAGGCGAGGGCGCACTCAGGCTGCAGTGAATTCCCCCAAACCAACACTCACAAAACGGAATGTAGCCTGACGCGTTTTGGATAGATTCCTTATTCATAGGCTGGTTCCACAGAGTACACAGCGTTTCTTGCCACATCTTTAATTAATTCAATAAACAGCTTTCCAATAGGCCAATGCGCTGCTCCGATGAACAGTCACCCCAGGTGTTATGGGATTTGTGGTGCGGTAATCCTACCGCGATGGGTGCCACGTTCTCGAGGTCCCCAATGAAAGCCCTCCGATGGGCCCTGAATTGTGCATGGTCTTTATTGCTCGGTACTGCTGTCCCATGATGCAGACTTGACCTGATTTCAAGCTCGTGTCCCGCTTGATTCCATGCGGTGGTACTCCCTCCATGGCCGTGCCGCCGTGTTTTACATAATGCTCCAAAGTTGCCCACAGGCGAGGGCACACTCAGGCTGCAGTGAATTCCCCCAAACCAACACTCACAAAACAGGATGTAGCCTGACGCGTTTCGGATAGATTCCTTATTCATAGGCTGGTTCCACAGTGTACACAGCGTTTCTTGCCACACCTTTAATTAATTCAATAAACTGCCTTCCAATAGGCCAATGCGCTGCTCCAATGAACAGTCACCCCAGGTGTTATGGGATTTGTGGTGCGGTAATCCTACCCCGATGGGTGCTGCGTTCTCGAGGTCACCAATCCAAGCCCTCCGATGGGCCCGGAATTGTGCATGGTCTTTATTGCTCGGTACTGCTGTCCCATGATGCAGACTTGACCTGATTTCAAGCTCATGGCCCGCTTGATTCCCTACGGTGGTGCACCCTCCACGGCCGGGCCGCCGTGTTTTACATAATGCTCCAAAGTTGCCCACAGGCGAGGGCGCACTCAGGCTGCAGTGAATTCCCCCAAACCAACACTCACAAAACGGGATGTAGCCTGACGCATTTCGGATAGATTCCTTATTCATAGGCTGGTTCCACAGAGTACACAGCGTTTTTTGCCACACCTTTAATTAATTCAATAAACTGCCTTCCAATAGGCCAATGCGCTGCTCCAATGAACAGTCACCCCAGGTGTTATGGGATTTGTGGTGCGGTAATCCTACCCCGATGGGTGCCGCGTTCTCGAGGTCCCCAATCAAAGCACTCCGATGGGCCCCGAATTGTGCATGTCTTTATTGCTCGGTACTGCTGTCCCATGATGCAGACTTGACCTGATTTCAAGCTCATGGCCCGCTTGATTCCATGCAGTGGTGCGCCCTCCACGGCCAGGCCGCCGTGTTATACATAATGCTCCAAAGTTGCCCACAGGCGAAGGCGCACTCAGGCTGCAGTGAATTCCCCCAAAGCAACAGTCACAAAACGGAATGTAGCCTGACGCGTTTTGGATAGATTCCTTATTCATAGGCTGGTTCCACAGAGTGCACAGCGTTTTTGCAACACCTTTAATTAATTCAATAAACTGCTTTCCAATAGGCCAATGCGCTGCTCCAATGAACAGTCACCCCAGGTGTTATGGGATTTGTGGTGCGGGAATCCTACCCCGATGGGTGCCGCAATCTCGAGGTCCACAATCAAAGCCCTCCGATGGGCCCTAAATTGTGCATGGTCTTTATTGCTCGATACTGCTGTCCCATGATGCAGACTTGACCTGATTTCAATCTCATGGCCCGCTTGATTCCGTGCGGTGGTGCGCCCTCCATGGCCAGGCCGCCGTGTTTTACATAATGCTCCAAAGTTGACCACAGGCGAGGGCGCACTCAGGCTGCAGTGAATTCCCTCAAACCATCACTCACAAAACGGGATGTAGCCTGACGCATTTCAGATAGATTCCTTATTTATAGGCTGGTTCCACAGAGTACACAGCGTTTCTTGCCACACCTTTAATTAATTCAATAAACTGCTTTCCAATAGGCCAATGCGCTGCTCCAATGAACAGTCACCCCAGGTGTTATGGGATTTGCGGTGCGGTAATGCCACCCGATGGGTGCCGCGTTCTCGAGGTCACCAATCCAAGCCCTCCAATGGGCCCGGAATTGTGCATGGTCTTTATTGCGCGGTACTGCTGTCCCATGATGCAGACTTGACCTGATTTCAAGCTCATGGCCCGCTTGATTCCATGCGGTGGTGGCCCTCCACGGCCGGGCTGCCGTGTTTTACATAATGCTCCAAAGTTGCCCACAGGCGAGGGCACACTCACGCTGCAGTGAATTCCCCCAAACCAACACTCACAAAACGGGATGTAGCCTGATGTGTTTCAGATAAATTCCTTATTCATAGGCTGATTCCACAGAGTAAACAGCGTTTTTTGCCACACCTTTAATTAATTAAATAAACTGCCTTCCAATAGGCCAATGTGCTGCTCCAATGAACAGTCACCCCAGGTGTTATGGGATTTGCGGTGCGGTAATCCCACCCCGATGGGTGCCGTGTTCTCGAGGTCCCCAATCCAAGCCCTCCGATGGGCCCGGAATTGTGCATGGTCTTTATTGCTCGGTACTGCTGTCCCATGATGCAGACTTGACCTGATTTCAAGCTCATGGCCCGCTTGATTCCATGCGGTGGTGCACCCTCCATGGCCGGGCTGCCGTGTTTTACATAATGCTCCAAAGTTGCCCACAGGCGAGGGCGCACTCAGGCTGCAGTGAATTCCCCCAAACCAACACTCACAAAACGGGATGTAGCCTGACAAGTTTCGGATAGATTCCTTATTCATAGGCTGGTTCCACAGAGTACACAGCGTTTCTTGCCACACCTTTAATTAATTCAATAAACTGCCTTCCAATAGGCCAATGCGCTGCTCCAATGAACAGTCACCCCAGGTGTTATGGGATTTGTGGTGCGGTAATCCTACCCCAATGGGTGCCGTGTTCTCGAGGTCCCCAATCAAAGCCCTCCGATGGGCCCCGAATTGTGCATGGTCTTTATTGCTCGGTACTGCTGTCCCATGAGGCAGACTTGACCATGATTTCAAGCTCATGGCCCGCTTGATTCCATGCGGTGGTGCGCCCTCCACGGCCGGGCCGCCGTGTTTTACATAATGCTCCAAAGTTGCCCACAGGCGAGGGCGCAGTCAGGCTGCAGTGAATTCCCCCAAACCAACACTCACAAAACGGGATGTAGCCTGACGCGTTTCGGATAGATTCCTTATTCATAGGCTGGTTTCACAGAGTACACAGTGTTTCTTGCCACACCTTAATTTAATTCAATAAACTGCCTTCTAATAGGCCAATGCGCTGCTCCAATGAACAGTCACCCCAGGTGTTATGGGATTTGTGGTGCGGTAATCCTACCCCGATGGGTGCCGCGTTCTCGAGGTCCCCAATCAAAGCCCTCCGATGGGCCCTGAATTGTGCATGGTCTTTATTACTCGGTACTGCTGTCCCATGAGGCAGACTTGACCATGATTTCAAGCTCATGGCCCGCTTGATTCCATGCGGTGGTGCGCCCTCCACGGCCGGGCCGCCGTGTTTTACATAATGCTCCAAAGTTGCCCACAGGCGAGGGCGCACTCAGGCTGCAGTGAATTCCCCCAAACCAACACTCACAAAACGGGATGTAGCCTGACGCGTTTCGGATAAATTCCTTATTCATAGGCTGATTCCACAGAGTACACAGCGTTTCTTGCCACACCTTTAATTAATTCAATAAACTGCCTTCCAATAGGCCAATGCGCTGCTCCAATGAACAGTCACCCCAGGTGTTATGGGATTTGCGGGGCGGTAATCCCACCCCGATGTGTGCCGCGTTCTCTAGGTCCCCAATCCAAGCCCTCCGATGTGCCCGGAATTGTGCATGGTCTTTATTGCGCGGTACTGCTGTCCCAAGATGCAGACTTGACCTGATTTCAAGCTCATTGCTCGCTTGATTCCATGCGGTGGTGCACCCTCCACGGCCGGGCTGCCGTGTTTTACATAATGCTCCAAAGTTGCCCACAGGCGAGGGCGCACTCAGGCTGCAGTGAATTCCCCCAAACCAACACTCACAAAACGGGATGTAGCCTGACGCGTTTTGGATAGATTCCTTATTCATAGGCTGGTTCCACAGAGTACAGAGCGTTTTTTGCCACACCTTTAATTAATTCAATAAACTGCCTTCCAATAGGCCAATGCGCTGCTCCAATGAACAGTCACCCCAGGTGTTATGGGATTTGTGGTGCAGTAATCCTACCCCGATGGGTGCTGCATTCTCGAGGTCCCAAATAAAAGCCCTCCGATGGGCACGGCATTGTGCATGGTCTTTATTGCTCGGTACTGCTGTCCCATGATGCAGACTTGACGTGATTTCAAGCTTGTGGCCCGCTTGATTCCATGCGGTGGTACTCCCTCCATGGCCGGGCCGCCGTGTTTTACATAATGCTCCAAAGTTGCCCACAGGCGAGGGCACAGTCAGGCTGCAGTGAATTCCCCCAAACCAACACTCACAAAACGGGATGTAGCCTGACGCGTTTCGGATAGATTCCTTATTCATAGGCTGGTTCCACAGTGTACACAGCGTTTCTTGCCACACCTTTATTTAATTCAATAAACTGCCTTCTAATAGGCCAATGGGCTTCTCCAATGAACAGTCACCCCAGGTGTTATAGGATTTGTGGTGCGGTAATCCTACCCCGATGGGTGCTGCGTTCTCGAGGTCCACAATTAAAGCCCTCCGATGGGCCCTGAATTGTTCATGGTCTTTATTGCTCGGTACTGCTGTCCCATGATGCAGACTTGACCTGATTTCAATCTCATGGCCCGCTTAATTCCGTGCGGTGGTGCGCCCTCCATGGCCGGGCTACCGTGTTTTACATAATGCTCCAAAGTTGAGCACAGGCGAGGGCACACTCAGGCTGCAGTGAATTCCCTCAAACCATCACTCACAAAACGGGATGTAGCCTGACGCATTTCAGATAGATTCCTTATTCATAGGCTGCTTCCACAGAGTAAACAGCGTTTTTTGCCACACCTTTAATTAATTCAATAAACTGCCTTCCAATAGGTCAATGCGCTGCTCCAATGAACAGCCACCCCAGGTGTTATGGGATTTGCGGTGCGGTAATGCCACCCCGATGGGTGCCGCGTTCTCGAGGTCACCAATCCAAGCCCTCCGATGGGCCCGGAATTGTGCATGGCCTTTATTGCGCGGTACTGCTTTCCCATGATGCAGACTTGACCTGATTTCAAGCTCATGGCCCGCTTGATTCCATGCGGTGGTGCACCCTCCACGGCCGAACTGCTGTGTTTTACATAATGCTCCAAAGTTGCCCACAGGCGAGGGCGCACTCAGGCTGCAGTGAATTCCCCCAAACCAACACTCACAAAACGGGATGTAGCCTGACGCGTTTCGGATCGATTCCTTATTCATAGGCTTGTTCCATAGAGTACACAGCGTTTTTTGCAACACCTTTAATTAATTCAATAAACTGCCTTCCTTTAGGCCAATGCGCTGCTCCAATGAACAGTCACCCCAGCTGTTATAGGATGTGTGGTGCGGTAATCCTACCCCGATGGGTGCCGCAATCTCGAGGTCACCAATCCAAGCCCTCCGATGGGCCCGGAATTGTGCATGGTCTTTATTGCGCGGTACTGCTGTCCCATGATGCAGACTTGACCTGATTTCAAGCTCATGGCCCGCTTGATTCCATGCGGTGGTGCACCCTCCACGGCCGGGCTGCCGTGTTTTACATAATGCTCCAAAGTTGCCCACAGGCGAGGGCGCACTCAGGCTGCAGTGAATTCCCCCAAACCAACACTCACAAAACGGGATGTAGCCTGACGCGTTTCGGATGGATTCCTTATTCATAGGCTGGTTCCACAGAGTGCACAGCGTTTTTTGCCACACCTTTAATTAATTTAATAAACTGCCTTCCAATAGGCCAATGCGCTGCTCCAATGAACAGTCACCCCAGGTGTTATAGGATTTGTGGTGCGGTAATCCTACCCCGATGGGTGCCGCGTTCTCGAGGTCCACAATTAAAGCCCTCCGATGGGCCCTGAATTGTTCATGGTCTTTATTGCTCGGTACTGCTGTCCCATGATGCAGACTTGACCTGATTTCAATCTCATGGCCCGCTTAATTCCGTGCGGTGGTGCGCCCTCCATGGCCAGGCCGCCGTGTTTTACATAATGCTCCAAAGTTGACCACAGGCGAGGGCACACTCAGGCTGCAGTGAATTCCCTCAAACCATCACTCACAAAACGGGATGTAGCCTGACGCATTTCAGATAGATTCCTTATTCATAGGCTGCTTCCACAGAGTAAACAGCGTTTTTTGCCACACCTTTAATTAATTCAATAAACTGCCTTCCAATAGGCCAATGCGCTGCTCCAATGAACAGTCACCCCAGGTGTTATGGGATTTGCAGTGCGGTAATGCCACCCCGATGGGTGCCGCGTTCTCGAGGTCACCAATCCAAGCCCTCCGATGGGCCCGGAATTGTGCATGGTCTTTATTGCGCGGTACTGCTGTCCCATGATGCAGACTTGACCTGATTTCAAGCTCATGGCCCGCTTGATTCCATGCGGTGGTGCACCCTCCACGGCCGGGCTGCCGTGTTTTACATAATGCTCCAAAGTTGCCCACAGGCGAGGGCGCACTCAGGCTGCAGTGAATTCCCCCAAACCAACACTCACAAAACGGGATGTAGCCTGACGCGTTTCGGATGGATTCCTTATTCATAGGCTTGTTCCATAGAGTACACAGCGTTTTTTGCAACACCTTTAATTAATTCAATAAACTGCCTTCCTTTAGGCCAAAGCGCTGCTCCAATGAACAGTCACCCCAGCTGTTATAGGATGTGTGGTGCGGTAATCCTACCCCGATGGGTGCCGCAATCTCGAGGTCCCCAATCAAAGCACTCCGATGGGCACCGAATTGTGCATGGTCTTTATTGCTCGGTACTGCTGTCCCATGATGCAGACTTGACCTGATTTCAAGCTCATGGCCCGCTTGATTCCATGCAGTGGTGCGCCCTCCACGGCCAGGCCGCCGTGTTATACATAATGCTCCAAAGTTGCCCACAGGCGAGGGCGCACTCAGGCTGCAGTGAATTCCCCCAAACCAACAGTCACAAAACGGAATGTAGCCTGACGCGTTTTGGATAGATTCCTTATTCATAGGCTGGTTCCACAGAGTGCACAGCATTTTTTGCCACACCTTTAATTAATTTAATAAACTGCCTTCTAATAGGCCAATGCACTGCTCCAATGAAGAGTCAGCCCAGGTGTTATGGGATTTGTGGTGCGGTATTCCTACCCCGATGAGTGCCGTGTTCTCGAGGTCCCCAATCAAAGCCCTCCGATGGGCCCGGATTTGTGTATAGTCTATATTGCTTGCTACTGCTGTCCCATGATGCAGACTTGACCTGATTTCAAGCTCATGGCCCGCTTGATTCCATGCGGTGGTGGGCCCTCCACGGCCGGGCCGCCGTGTTTTACATAATGCTCCAAAGTTGCCCACAGGCGAGGGCACACTCACGCTGCAGTGAATTCCCCCAAACCAACACTCACAAAACGGGATGTAGCCTGATGCGTTTCGGATAAATTCCTTATTCATAGTCTGATTCCACAGAGTAAACAGCGTTTTTTGCCACACCTTTAATTAATTCAATAAACTGCCTTCCAATAGGCCAATGCGCTGCTCCAATGAACAGTCACCCCAGGTGTTATGGGATTTGTGGTGCGGTAATCCCACCCCGATGGGTGCCGTGTTCTTGAAGTCCCCAATCCAAGCCCTCCGATGGGCCCGGAATTGTGCATGGTCTTTATTGCGCGGTACTGCTGTCCCAAGATGCAGACTTGACCTGATTTCAAGCTCATTGCCCGCTTGATTCCATGCGGTGGTGCACCCTCCACGGCCGGGCTGCCGTGTTTTACATAATGCTCCAAAGTTGCCCACAGGCGAGGGCGCAGTCAGGCTGCAGTGAATTCCCCCAAACCAACACTCACAAAACGGGATGTAGCCTGACGCGTTTCGGATAGATTCCTTATTCATAGGCTGGTTTCACAGAGTACACAGTGTTTCTTGCCACACCTTTATTTAATTCAATAAACTGCCTTCTAATAGGCCAATGCGCTGCTCCAATGAACAGTCACCCCAGGTGTTTTAGGATTTGTGGTGCGGTAATCCTACCCCGATGGGTGCCGCGTTCTCGAGGTCCACAATTAAAGCCCTCCGATGGGCCCTGAATTGTGCATGGTCTTTATTACTCGGTACTGCTGTCCCATGAGGCAGACTTGACCATATTTCAAGCTCATGGCCCGCTTGATTCCATGCGGTGGTGGGCCCTCCACGGCCGGGCCGCCGTGTTTTACATAATGCTCCAAAGTTGCCCACAGGCGAGGGCACACTTATGCTGCAGTGAATTCCCCCAAACCAACACTCACAAAACGGGATGTAGCCTGACGCGTTTCGGATAAATTCCTTATTCATAGGCTGATTCCACAGAGTAAACAGCGTTTTTTGCCACTCCTTTAATTAATTCAATAAACTGCCTTCCAATAGGCCAATGCGCTGCTCCAATGAACAGTCACCCCAGGTGTTATGGGATTTGCGGTGCGGTAATCCCACCCCGATGGGTGCCACATTCTCGAGGTCCCCAATCCAAGCCCTCCGATGGGCCCGGAATTGTGCATGGTCTTTATTGCGCGGTACTGCTGTCCCAAGATGCAGACTTGACCTGATTTCAAGCTCATTGCCCGCTTGATTCCATGCGGTGGTGCACCCTCCACGGCCGGGCTGCCGTGTTTTACATAATGCTCCAAAGTTGCCCACAGGCGAGGGCGCACTCAGGCTGCAGTGAATTCCCCCAAACCAACACTCACAAAACGGGATGTAGCCTGACGCGTTTTGGATAGATTCCTTATTCATAGGCTGGTTCCACAGAGTACAGAACGTTTTTTGCCACACCTTTAATTAATTCAATTAACTGCCTTCCAATAGGCCAATGCGCTGCTCCAATGAACAGTCACCCCAGGTGTTATGGGATTTGTTGTGCAGTAATCCTACCCCGATGGGTGCCGCATTCTCGAGGTCCCAAATAAAAGCCCTCCGATGGGCACGGCATTGTGCATGGTCTTTATTGATCGGTACTGCTGTCCCATGATGCAGACTTGACCTGAATTCAAGCTCATGGCCCGCTTGATTCCATGCGGTGGAGTGCCCTCCACGGCCGGGCCGCCGTGTTTTACATAATGCTCCAAAGTTGCCCACAGGCGAGGGCGCAGTCAGGCTGCAGTGAATTCCCCCAAACCAACAGTCACAAAACGGAATGTAGCCTGACGCGTTTTGGATAGATTCCTTATTCATAGGCTGGTTCCACAGAGTACACAGCGTTTCTTGCCACACCTTTATTTAATTCAATAAACTGCCTTTTAATAGGCCAATGCGCTGCTCCAATGAATAGTCACCCCACGTGTTATAGGATTTGTGGTGCGGTAATCCTACCCCGATGGGTGCCGCGTTCTCGAGGTCCCCAATCAAAGCCCTCCGATGGGCCTCGAATTGTGCATGGTCTTTATTGCTCGGTACTGCTGTCCCATGATGCAGACTTGACCTGATTTCAAGCTCATGGCCCGCTTGATTCCATGCGGTGGTGCGCCCTCCACGGCCGGGCCGCCATGTTTTACATAATGCGCCAAAGTTGCCCACAGGCGAGGGCGCACACAGACTGCAGTGAATTCCCCCAAACCAACACTCACAAAATGGGATGTAGCCTGACGCGTTTCGGATAGATTCCTTATTCATAGGCTGGTTCCACAGAGTACACAGCGTTTTTTGCCACACCTTAAATTAATTCAATAAACTGCCTTCCAATAGGCCAATGCGCTGCTCCAATGAACAGTCACCCCAGGTGTTATGGGATTTGTGGTGCGGTAATCCTACCTCGATGGGTGACGCGTTCTCGAGGTCTCCAATTAAAGCCCTCCGATGGGCCCTGAATTGTGCATGGTCTTTATTGCTCGGTACTGCTGTCCCATGATGCAGACTTGACCTGATTTCAAGCTCATGGCTTGCTTAATTCTGTGCGGTGGTGCGCCCTCCATGGCGGGTCGCCGTGTTTTATATAATGCTCCAAAGTTGCCCACAGGCGAGGGCACACTCAGGCTGCAGTGAATTCCCTCAAACCAACACTCACAAAACGGGATGTAGCCTGACACATTTCGGATAGATTCCTTATTCATAGGCTGGTTCCACAGAGTACAAAGCATTTCTTGCCACACCTTTAATTAATTCAATAAACTGCCTTCCAATAGGCCAATGCGCTGCTCCAATGAACAGTCTCCCCAGGTGATATGGGATTTGTGGTGCGGTATTCCTACCCCGATGGGTGCCGCGTTCTCGAGGTCCCCAATCAAAGCCCTCCGATGGGCCCGGATTTGTGCATAGTCTATATTGCTCGGTATTGCTGTCCCATGATGCAGACTTGACCTGATTTCAAGCTCATGGCCCGCTTGATTCCATGAGGTGCTGCGCCCTCCACGGCCGGGCCACCGTGTTTTACATAATGCTTCAAAGTTGCCCACAGGCGAGGGCACACTCACTCTGCAGTGAATTCCCCGAAACCAACACTCACAAAACGGGATTTATCCTGACGCGTTTCGGATAGATTCCTTATTCATAGGCTGATTCCACAGAGTAAACAGCGTTTTTTGCCACACCTTTAATTAATTCAGTAAACTGCCTTCCAATAGGCCAATGCGCTGCTCCAATGAACAGTCACCCCAGGTGTTATGGGATTTGCGGTGCGGTAATCCCACCCTGATGGTTGCCGCGGTCTCGAGGTCCCCAATCCAAGCCCTCCGATGGGCCCGGAATTGTGCATGGTCTTTATTGCGCGGTACTGCTGTCCCAAGATGCAGACTTGACGTGATTTCAAGCTCATTGCCCGCTTGATTCCATGCGGTGGTGCACCTTCCACGGCCGGGCTGCCGTGTTTTACATAATCCTCCAAAGTTGCCCACAGGCGAGGGCACACTCACTCTGCAGTGAATTCCTCGAAACCAACACTCACAAAACGGGATGTAGCCTGACGCATTTCGGATAGATTCCTTATTCATAGGCTGGTTCAACAGAGTGCACAGCATTTTTTGCCACACCTTTAATTAATTAAAAAAACTGCCTTCCAATAGGCCAATGCGCTGCTCCATTGAACAATCACCCCAGGTGTTATGGGATTTGCGGTGAGGTAATCCTACCCCGATGGGTGCCGTGTTCTCGAGGTCCCCAATCAAAGCCCTCCGATGGGCCCGGTATTGTGCATGGTCTTTATTGCTCGGTACTGCTGTCCCATGATGCAGACTTGACCTGATTTCAAGCTCATGGCCCGCTTGATTCCATGCGGTGGTGCGCCCTCCACGGCCGGGCCGCCATGTTTTACATAATGCTCTAAAGTTGCCCACAGGCGAGGGCGCACTCAGGCTGCAGTGAATTCCCCCAACCCAACACTCACAAAACGGGATGTAGCCTGACGCGTTTCGGATAGATTCCTTATTCATAGGCTGGTTCCACAGAGTACACAGCGTTTTTTGCCACACCTTTAATTAATTAAATAAACTACCTTCCAATAGGTCAATGCGCTGCTCCAATGAACAGTCACCCCAGGTGTTATGGGATTTGTGGTGCAGTAATCCTACCCCGATGGGTGCCGCGTTCTCGAGGTCCCCAATCAGAGCCCTCCGATGGGCCCCGAATTGTACATGGTCTATATTGCTCGGTACTGCTGTCCCATGATGCAGACTTGACCTGATTTCAAGCTCATCGCCCACTTGATTCCATGCGGTGGTGCGCACTCCACGGCCGGGCTGCCGTGTTTTACATAATGCTCCAAAGTCGCCGACAGGCGAGGGCGCACTCAGGCTGCAGTGAATTCCACCAAACCAACAGTCACAAAACGGAATGTAGCCTCACGCATTTTGGATAGATTCCTTATTCATAGGCTGGTTCCACAGAGTACACAGCGTTTCTTGCCACATCTTTAATTAATTCAATAAACAGCTTTCCAATAGGCCAATGCGCTGCTCCGATGAACAGTCACCCCAGGTGTTATGGGATTTGTGGTGCGGTAATCCTACCGCGATGGGTGCCACGTTCTCGAGGTCTCCAATGAAAGCCCTCCAATGGGCCCTGAATTGTGCATGGTCTTTATTGCTCGGTACTGCTGTCCCATGATGCAGACTTGACCTGATTTCAAGCTCATGGCCCGCTTGATTCCATGCAGTGGTGCTCCCTCCATGGCCGGGCCGCCGTGTTTTACATAATGCTCCAAAGTTGCCCACAGGCGAGGGCGCAGTCAGGCTGCAGTGAATTCCCCCAAACCAACACTCACAAAACGGGATGTAGCCTGACGCTTTTCAGATAGATTCCTTATTCATAGGCTGGTTCCACAGTGTACACAGCGTTTCTTGCCACACCTTTATTTAATTCAATAAACTGCCTTCTAATAGGCCAATGCGCTTCTCCAATGAACAGTCACCCCAGGTGTTATAGGATTTGTGGTGCGGTAATCCTACCCCGATGGGTGCCGCGTTCTCGAGTTCCACAATTAAAGCCCTCCGATGGGCCCTGAATTGTTCATGGTCTTTATTGGTCGGTACTGCTGTCCCATGATGCAGACTTGACCTGATTTCAATCTCATGGCCCGCTTAATTCCGTGCGGTGGTGCGCCCTCCATGGCCGGGCCGCCGTGTTTTACATAATGCTCCAAAGTTGACCACAGGCGAGGGCACACTCAGGCTGCAGTGAATTCCCTCAAACCAACACTCACAAAACGTGATGTAGCCTGACACATTTCGGATAGATTCCTTATTCATAGGCTGGTTCCACAGAGTACAAAGCATTTCTTGCCACACCTTTAATTAATTCAATAAACTGCCTTCCAATAGGCCAATGCGCTGCTCCAATGAACAGTCTCCCCAGGTGTTATGGGATTTGTGGTGCGGTATTCCTACCCCGATGGGTGCCGCGTTCTCGAGGTCCCCAATCAAAGCCCTCCGATGGGCCCGGATTTGTGCATAGTCTATATTGCTCGGTATTGCTGTCCCATGATGCAGACTTGACCTGATTTCAAGCTCATGGCCCGCTTGATTCCATGAGGTGCTGCGCCCTCCACGGCCGGGCCGCCGTGTTTTACATAATGCTTCAAAGTTGCCCACAGGCGAGGGCACACTCACTCTGCAGTGAATTCCCGAAACCAACACTCACAAAACGGGATGTAGCCTGACGCGTTTCGGATAGATTCCTTATTCATAGGCTGATTCCACAGAGTAAACAGCGTTTTTGCCACACCTTTAATTAATTCAGTAAACTGCCTTCCAATAGGCCAATGCGCTGCTCCAATGAACAGTCACCCCAGGTGTTATGGGATTTGCGGTGCGGTAATCCCACCCTGATGGTTGCCGCGGTCTCGAGGTCCCCAATCCAAGCCCTCCGATGGGCCCGGAATTGTGCATGGTCTTTATTGCGCGGTACTGCTGTCCCAAGATGCAGACTTGACGTGATTTCAAGCTCATTGCCCGCTTGATTCCATGCGGTGGTGCACCTTCCACGGCCGGGCTGCCGTGTTTTACATAATCCTCCAAAGTTGCCCACAGGCGAGGGCACACTCACTCTGCAGTGAATTCCTCGAAACCAACACTCACAAAACGGGATGTAGCCTGACGCATTTCGGATAGATTCCTTATTCATAGGCTGGTTCAACAGAGTGCACAGCATTTTTTGTCACACCTTTAATTAATTAAAAAACTGCCTTCCAATAGGCCAATGCGCTGCTCCATTGAACAATCACCCCAGGTGTTATGGGATTTGCGGTGAGGTAATCCTACCCCGATGGGTGCCGTGTTCTCGAGGTCCCCAATCAAAGCCCTCCGATGGGCCCGGTATTGTGCATGGTCTTTATTGCTCGGTACTGCTGTCCCATGATGCAGACTTGACCTGATTTCAATCTCATGGCCCGCTTAATTCCGTGCGGTGGTGCGCCCTCCATGGCCGGGCCGCCGTGTTTTACATAATGCTCCAAAGTTGACCACAGGCGAGGGCACACTCAGGCTGCAGTGAATTCCCTCAAACCAACACTCACAAAACGTGATGTAGCCTGACACATTTCGGATAGATTCCTTATTCATAGGCTGGTTCCACAGAGTACAAAGCATTTCTTGCCACACCTTTAATTAATTCAATAAACTGCCTTCCAATAGGCCAATGCGCTGCTCCAATGAACAGTCTCCCCAGGTGTTATGGGATTTGTGGTGCGGTATTCCTACCCCGATGGGTGCCGCGTTCTCGAGGTCCCCAATCAAAGCCCTCCGATGGGCCCGGATTTGTGCATAGTCTATATTGCTCGGTATTGCTGTCCCATGATGCAGACTTGACCTGATTTCAAGCTCATGGCCCGCTTGATTCCATGAGGTGCTGCGCCCTCCACGGCCGGGCCGCCGTGTTTTACATAATGCTTCAAAGTTGCCCACAGGCGAGGGCACACTCACTCTGCAGTGAATTCCCCGAAACCAACACTCACAAAACGGGATGTAGCCTGACGCGTTTCGGATAGATTCCTTATTCATAGGCTGATTCCACAGAGTAAACAGCGTTTTTTGCCACACCTTTAATTAATTCAGTAAACTGCCTTCCAATAGGCCAATGCGCTGCTCCAATGAACAGTCACCCCAGGTGTTATGGGATTTGCGGTGCGGTAATCCCACCCTGATGGTTGCCGCGGTCTCGAGGTCCCCAATCCAAGCCCTCCGATGGGCCCGGAATTGTGCATGGTCTTTATTGCGCGGTACTGCTGTCCCAAGATGCAGACTTGACGTGATTTCAAGCTCATTGCCCGCTTGATTCCATGCGGTGGTGCACCTTCCACGGCCGGGCTGCCGTGTTTTACATAATCCTCCAAAGTTGCCCACAGGCGAGGGCACACTCACTCTGCAGTGAATTCCTCGAAACCAACACTCACAAAACGGGATGTAGCCTGACGCATTTCGGATAGATTCCTTATTCATAGGCTGGTTCAACAGAGTGCACAGCATTTTTTGTCACACCTTTAATTAATTAAAAAACTGCCTTCCAATAGGCCAATGCGCTGCTCCATTGAACAATCACCCCAGGTGTTATGGGATTTGCGGTGAGGTAATCCTACCCCGATGGGTGCCGTGTTCTCGAGGTCCCCAATCAAAGCCCTCCGATGGGCCCGGTATTGTGCATGGTCTTTATTGCTCGGTACTGCTGTCCCATGATGCAGACTTGACCTGATTTCAAGCTCATGGCCCGCTTGATTCCATGCGGTGGTGCGCCCTCCACGGCCGGGCCGCCATGTTTTACATAATGCTCTAAAGTTGCCCACAGGCGAGGGCGCACTCAGGCTGCAGTGAATTCCCCCAACCCAACACTCACAAAACGGGATGTAGCCTGACGCGTTTCGGATAGATTCCTTATTCATAGGCTGGTTCCACAGAGTACACAGCGTTTTTTGCCACACCTTTAATTAATTCAATAAACTACCTTCCAATAGGTCAATGCGCTGCTCCAATGAACAGTCACCCCAGGTGTTATGGGATTTGTGGTGCAGTAATCCTACCCCGATGGGTGCCGCGTTCTCGAGGTCCCCAATCAGAGCCCTCCGATGGGCCCCGAATTGTACATGGTCTATATTGCTCGGTACTGCTGTCCCATGATGCAGACTTGACCTGATTTCAAGCTCATCGCCCACTTGATTCCATGCGGTGGTGCGCACTCCACGGCCGGGCTGCCGTGTTTCACATAATGCTCCAAAGTCGCCGACAGGCGAGGGCGCACTCAGGCTGCAGTGAATTCCACCAAACCAACAGTCACAAAACGGAATGTAGCCTCACGCATTTTGGATAGATTCCTTATTCATAGACTGGTTCCACAGAGTACACAGCGTTTCTTGCCACATCTTTAATTAATTCAATAAACAGCTTTCCAATAGGCCAATGCGCTGCTCCGATGAACAGTCACCCCAGGTGTTATGGGATTTGTGGTGCGGTAATCCTACCGCGATGGGTGCCACGTTCTCGAGGTCTCCAATGAAAGCCCTCCAATGGGCCCTGAATTGTGCATGGTCTTTATTGCTCGGTACTGCTGTCCCATGATGCAGACTTGACCTGATTTCAAGCTCATGGCCCGCTTGATTCCATGCAGTGGTGCTCCCTCCATGGCCGGGCTGCCGTGTTTTACATAATGCTCCAAAGTTGCCCACAGGCGAGGGCGCAGTCAGGCTGCAGTGAATTCCCCCAAACCAACACTCACAAAACGGGATGTAACCTGACGCTTTTCAGATAGATTCCTTATTCATAGGCTGGTTCCACAGTGTACACAGCGTTTCTTGCCACACCTTTATTTAATTCAATAAACTGCCTTCTAATAGGCCAATGCGCTTCTCCAATGAACAGTCACCCCAGGTGTTATAGGATTTGTGGTGCGGTAATCCTACCCCGATGGGTGCCGCGTTCTCGAGTTCCACAATTAAAGCCCTCCGATGGGCCCTGAATTGTTCATGGTCTTTATTGGTCGGTACTGCTGTCCCATGATGCAGACTTGACCTGATTTCAATCTCATGGCCCGCTTAATTCCGTGCGGTGGTGCGCCCTCCATGGCCGGGCCGCCGTGTTTTACATAATGCTCCAAAGTTGACCACAGGCGAGGGCACACTCAGGCTGCAGTGAATTCCCTCAAACCAACACTCACAAAACGGGATGTAGCCTGACGCATTTCGGATAGATTCCTTATTCATAGGCTGCTTCCACAGAGTAAACAGCATTTTTTGCCACACCTTTAATTAATTCAATAAACTGCCTTCCAATAGGCCAATGCGCTGCTCCAATGAACAGTCACCCCAGGTGTTATGGGATTTGCGGTGCGGTGATGCCACCCCGATGGGTGCCGCGTTCTCGAGGTTCCCAATCCAAGCCCTCCGATGGGCCCAGAATTGTGCATGGTCTTTATTGCGCGGTACTGCTGTCCCATGATGCAGACTTGACCTGATTTCAAGCTCATGGCCCGCTTGATTCCATGCGGTGGTGCACCCTCCACGGCCGGGCTGTCGTGTTTTACATAATGCTCCAAAGTTGCCCACAGGCGAGGGTGCACTCAGGCTGCAGTGAATTACTCCAAACCAACACTCACAAAACGGGATGTAGCCTGACGCGTTTCGGATAGATTCCTTATTCATAGGCTTGTTCCATAGAGTACCCAGCGTTTTTTGCCACACCTTTAATTAATTCAATAAACTGCCTTCCTTTAGGCCAATGCGCTGCTCCAATGAACAGTCACCCCAGGTGTTATGGGATTTGTGGTGCAGTAATCCTACCCTGATGGGTGCCGCGTTCTCGAGGTCCCAAATCAAAGCCCTCCGATGGGCCCGGCATTGTGCATGGTCTTTATTGCTCGGTACTGCTGTCCCATGATGCAGACTTGACCTGATTTCAAGCTCATGGCTCGCTTGATTCCATGCGGTGGTGCGCCCTCCACGGCCGGGCCGCCGTGTTTTACATAATGCTCCAAAGTTGCCCACAGGCGAGGGCGCACTCAGGCTGCAGTGAATTCCCGAAACCAACACTCACAAAACGGGATGTAGCCTGACGCGTTTCGGATAGATTCCTCATTCATAGGCTGGTTCCAAAGAGTACACAGCGTTTCTTGCCACACCTTTAATTAATTCAATAAACTGCCTTCCAATAGGCCAATGCGCTGCTCCAATGAACAGTCACCCGAGGTGTTATGGGATTTGTGGTGTGGCAATCTTACCCCGATGGGTGCCGCGTTCTCGAGGTCCCAAATCAAAGCCCTCCGATGGGCCCGGCATTGTGCATGGTCTTTATTGCTCGGTACTGCTGTCCCATGATGCAGACTTGACCTGATTTCAAGCTCATGGCTCGCTTGATTCCATGCGGTGGTGCGCCCTCCACGGCCGGGCCGCCGTGTTTTACATAATGCTCCAAAGTTGCCCACAGGCGAGGGCGCACTCAGGCTGCAGTGAATTCCCCCAAACCAACACTCACAAATTGGGAAGTAGCCTGACGTGATTCGGATAGATTCCTTATTCATAGGCTGGTTTCACAGAGTACACAGCGTTTTTTGCCTGACCTTTAATTAATTCAATAAACTGCCTTCCAATAGGCCAATGCGCTGCTCCAATGAACAGTCACCCCAGGTGTTATGGGATTTGTGGTGCGGTAATCCTACTCCGATGGGTGCCGCGTTCTCGAGGTCCCCAATCAAAGCACTCCGATGGGACCCGAATTGTGCATGGTCTTTATTGCTTGGTACTGCTGTCCCATGATGCAGACTTGACCTGATTTCAAGCTCATGGCCCGTTTGATTCCATGCAGTGGTGTGCCCTCCATGTCTGGGCCGCCGTGTTTTACATAATGCTCCAAAGTGCCCACAGGCGAGGGCGCAGTCAGGCTGCAGTGAATTCCCCCAAACCAACACTCACAAACGGGATGTAGCCTGACGCGTTTCGGATAGATTCCTTATTCATAGGCTGGTTCCACAGAGTACACAGCGTTTCTTGCCACACCTTTATTTAATTCAATAAACTGCCTTTTAATAGGCCAATGCGCTGTTCCAATGAACAGTCACTCCAGGTGTTATAGGATTTGTGGTGCGGTAATCCTACCCCGATGGGTGCCGCAATCTCGAGGTCCCTAATCAAAGCCCTCCGATGGGCGGCGAATTGTGCATGATCTTTACTGCTCGGTACCGCTGTCCCATGTTGCAGACTTGACCTGATTTCAAGCTCATGGCCCGCTTGATTCCATGCGGTGGTGCGCCCTCCACGGCCGGGCCGCCGTGTTTTACATAATGCTCCAAAGTTGCCCACAGGCGAGGGCGCACTCAGGCTGCAGTGAATTCCCCAAACCAACACTCACAAAATGGGATGTAGCCTGACGCGTTTCAGATAGATTCCTTATTCATAGGCTGGTTCCACAGAGTACACAGCATTTTTTGCCACACCTTCAATTAATTCAATAAACTGCCTTCCAAAAGGCCAATGCGCTGCTCCAATGAACAGTCACCCCAGGTGTTATGGGATTTGTGGTGCGGTAATCCTACCCCGATGGGTGACGCGTTCGCGAGGTCCCCAATTAAAGCCCTCCGATGGGCCCTTGAATTGTGCATGGTCTTTATTGCTCGGTACTGCTGTCCCATGATGCAGACTTGACCTGATTTCAAGCTCATGGCCCGCTTAATTCCGTGCGGTGGTGCGCCCTCCATGGCCGGGCCGCCGTGTTTTACATAATGCTCCAAAGTTGCCCACAGGTGAGGGCACACTCAGGCTGTAGTGAATTCCCTCACACCAACACTCACAAAACGGGATGTAGCCTGACACATTTCGGATAGATTCCTTATTCATAGGCTGGTTCCACAGAGTACACAGCGTTTCTTGCCACACCTTTAATTAATTCAATAAACTGCCTTCCAATAGGCCAATGCGCTGCTCCAATGAACAGTCACCCCAGGTGTTATGGTATTTGTGGTGCGGTAATCCTACCCCGATTGGTACCGCGCTCTCGAAGTCCCCAATCAAAGCCCTCCGATGGGCCCTGAATTGTGAATGGTCTTTATTGCTCGGTACCACTGTCCCATGATGCAGACTTGACCTGATTTTAAGCTCATGGCCCGCTTGATTCTATGCGGTGGTGCGCCCTCCACGGCCGGTTCGCCGTGTTTTACATAATGCTCCAAAGTTGCCCACAGGCGAGGGCGCACTCAGGCTGCAGTGAATTCCCGAAACCAACACTCACAAAACGGGATGTAGCCTGACGCGTTTCGGATAGATTCCTCATTCATAGGCTGGTTCCAAAGAGTACACAGCGTTTCTTGCCACACCTTTAATTAATTCAATAAACTGCCTTCCAATAGGCCAATGCGCTGCTCCAATGAACAGTCACCCGAGGTGTTATGGGATTTGTGGTGTGGCAATCTTACCCCGATGGGTGCCGTATTCTCGAGGTCCCCAATCAAAGCCCTCCGATGGGCCCAGAATTGTGCATGGTCTTTTTTGCTCGGTACTGCTGTCCCATGATGCAGACTTGACCTGATTTCAAGCTCATGGCCCGCTTGAGTCAATGCAGAATGATCACTGATTTCTCTAGTGGTGCCAATGACATTAGGAATGTAGTGAGAAAGAACTGGCACATTCTTAAAGCTTATCCAATTCTGGGAGAGAATCTTTCCATAGCTCCTCTACTTACCTTCAGGAGAAATCGGTCAGTCAAGGACCATTTAGTACAGAGTCATTTTGTACAAGAGAAGAGACAATCATGCTTCCATGCTGTGAAAGGTTTTTTTCCATGTGGGAGATGTAAGGCCTGTAAATTTAGTAGAAAGGTCTCAACATACACCATACCAGGACTCAGGAGTCCTAAAGTGATAGAAAAATGTATGAACTGTAACACCAGCCACACAGTATACTGTCTAGTATGTCCGTGTGGACTTCGGTATGTCGGCAGTACCATTCACCCGACAAAAATACGGATTCTTGAGCATCTCCGAGCTATTGCCTCTAAGGATATAAATTATCCAGTGGCCAGACATTTCGAGATTCACCATGCTAGTAACAGGGATCTGTTACGTTATTTTTGTCTGGATCATGTCCCAATGACATAAGAGGGGGGGACAGAGAGTTGAGGCTCAGAAGATTAGAGTCTAGATATATTTTAGACCTACATTCTAAAATGCCCCATGGTTTAAACAGTGGAGAGGAGCTGGCAGTACATCTCTGACTCTAATTGATGATGAGGGTACTATATTTTCGTAATCTGAAGTGAGTTTGCACATCTGTAAATATGTATATAGGAATTCATATAATGAAATTACGGTCACTTTTTCTTTAGGTTAAATCGTTTGAGTTTATTCGCTTATTCATTAACAGGGTGGAAGGGGTAGACATTCAATTCAGGGCCATTTTTGACCAGGATGAATTTAGGACAGGCCCATTGCAGGTAGAATATCGAATGTGTCCTTGATATGCAAATCGGTTAAATGTTGCAAATATGTATATAGAGTCTTATGCCCATCCAGGGCGCTATTGTGTTCATGTGTTATCAAGTATAATGATTATAATTTGCATATTTGCGTTTTTTAACTGATGATACAAATAGATATGTACATTGTTACGAGACCATTCAGGGCGTGATTATTCATGCATTAATGAACTTGCATTGAGTTGATTGCAATAATGAATGTTATATTGCATGTTCTAAGATGGCCGATATGATAGTAACATGGAGGTTAGTCTGTTGTTGATTGTGTTACCTCCTAAACCACCAATGAATTTGTAAATGTATTTAATGGCGTGGTCTCCGGCTGCCGCTTTGTATTGAGGAAGGCAGTCGCCGAAACGCGTCTTCTTTGTGTCCTGTGCCAATAAATTTGGTCCAGAAGTCTCCCGTGAGTGCTGTACTCTTTGTACAAACGTAGCCGATATATATATATATATATATATATATATATATATGAACAAACAAAGTCAAGTCCTGAGTGCGCGGGGATTGCTGCTTTTATTAGTGACACATGACAGCCCACTCTTAACCAGACGCGTTTCGGCGATTTAGTACGCCTTAATCATTGGTGAACAACATAAATAATGGACTGTGTCGAACTGGTCTTCTATTCCGTTATTTACCACATTTCCCATAATTCAATATATTAGTCAGGTAAGTTCGAAAGTTCGTCATTTTGTAAATCCTCTTTTTGCAGTTTCAAATACTGTAACAGTCCCATAAATACTCCTTAGTGGCATTGTTCGTTATGTGTTTGCCATGATGGAAAAATAAACAAGTCTCAAAAGCAGCCTCCCTTCGCACTCCACCCGAGGAGTACAATGCTCCTCTAGCGTCCCTTACTCGCCTCCACGTACAACCCGCAGTATCAGGACATTCCTTCTTCCTTGTTGTGGGGCGAGCGGGTCATCCCCCACATTCAATGCTTCCACAAGTCTCTGCGAGAGGGGGGGGCTCCGACGCTGGCAGGGTGGTCTCAACGAACGAAGGCGCAGAGTCTCTCCTGCTACACCAACTCTAGGAACAAACAAAGTCGAGTCCTGAGTGCGCGGGGATTGCTGCTTTTATTAGTGACACATGACAGCCCACTCTTAACCAGACGCGTTTCGGCGATTTAGTACGCCTTAATCATTGGTGAACAACATAAATAATGGACTGTGTCGAACTGGTCTTCTATTCCGTTATTTACCACATTTCCCATAATGCAATATATTAGTCAGGTAAGTTCGAAAGTTCGTAATTTTGTAAATCCTCTTTTTTGCAGTTTCAAATACTGTAACAGTCCCATAAATACTCCTTAGTGGCATTGTTCGTTATGTGTTTGCCATGATGGAAAAATAAACAAGTCTCAAAAGCAGCCTCCCTTCGCACTCCACCCGAGGAGTACAATGCTCCTCTAGCGTCCCTTAGTCGCCTCCACATACAATTCGCAGTATCAGGACATTCCTTCTTCCTTGTTGTGGGGCGAGCGGGTCATCCCCCCACATTCAATGCTTCCACAAGTCTCTGCGAGAGGGGGGGCTCCGACCCTGGCAGGGTGGTCTCAACGAACGCAGGCGCAGAGCCTCTCCTGCTACACCAACTCTAGGAACAAACAAAGTCGAGTCCTGAGTGCGCGGGGATTGCTGCTTTTATTAGTGACACATGACAGCCCACTCTTAACCAGACGCGTTTCAGCGATTTAGTACGCCTTAATCATTGGTGAACAACATAAATAATGGACTGTGTCGAACTGGTCTTCTATTCCGTTATTTAGCACATTTCCCAGATTGCAATATATTAGTCAGGTAAGTTCGAAACTTCGTAATTTTGTAAATCCTCTTTTTGCAGTTTCAAATACTGTAACAGTCCCATAAATACTCCTTAGTGGCATTGTTCGTTATGTGTTTGCCATGATGGAAAAATAAACAAGTCTCAAAAGCAGCCTCCCTTCGCACTCCACCCGAGGAGTACAATGCTCCTCTAGCGTCCCTTACTCGCCTCCACGTACAATTCGCAGTATCAGGACATTCCTTCTTCCTTGTTGTGGGGCGAGCGGGTCATCCCCCACATTCAATGCTTCCACAAGTCTCTGCGAGAGGGGGCTCCGACCCTGGCAGGGTGGTCTCAACGAACGCAGGCGCAGAGTCTCTCCTGCTACACCAACTCTAGGAACAAACAAAGTCGAGTCCTGAGTGCGCGGGGATTGCTGCTTTTATTAGTGACACATGACAGCCCACTCTTAACCAGACGCGTTTCGGCGATTTAGTACGCCTTAATCATTGGTGAACAACATAAATAATGGACTGTGTCGAACTGGTCTTCTATTCCGTTATTTACCACATTTCCCATAATGCAATATATTAGTCAGGTAAGTTCGAAAGTTCGTAATTTTGTAAATCCTCTTTTTTGCAGTTTCAAATACTGTAACAGTCCCATAAATACTCCTTAGTGGCATTGTTCGTTATGTGTTTGCCATGATGGAAAAATAAACAAGTCTCAAAAGCAGCCTCCCTTCGCACTCCACCCGAGGAGAACAATGCTCCTCTATCGTCCCTTACTCGCCTCCACGTAAAATTCGCAGTATCAGTACATTCCTTCTTCCTTGTTGTGGGGCGAGCGGGTCATCCCCCAACATTCAATGCTTCCACAAGTCTCTGCGAGAGGGGGGGCTCCGACCCTGGCAGGGTGGTCTCAACGAACGCAGGCGCAGAGTCTCTCCTGCTACACCAACTCTAGGAACAAACAAAGTCGAGTCCTGAGTGGGCGGGGATTGCTGCTTTTATTAGTGACACATGACAGCCCACTCTTAACCAGATGCGTTTCGGCGATTTAGTACGCCTTAATCATTGGTGAACAACATAAATAATGGACTGTGTCGAACTGGTCTTCTATTCCGTTATTTACCACATTTCCCATAATGCAATATATTAGTCAGGTAAGTTCAAAAGTTCGTAATTTTGTAAATCTTCTTTTTTGCAGTTTCAAATACTGTAACAGTCCCATAAATACTCCTTAGTGGCATTGTTCGTTATGTGTTTGCCATGATGGAAAAATAAACAAGTCTCAAAAGCAGCCTCCCTTCGCACTCCACCCGAAGAGTACAATGCTCCTCTAGCGTCCCTTAGTCGCCTCCACGTACAATTCGCAGTATCAGGACATTCCTTCTTCCTTGTTGTGGGGCGAGCGGGTCATCCCCCCACATTCAATGCTTCCACAAGTCTCTGCGAGAGGGGGGGCTCCGACCCTGGCAGGGTGGTCTCAACGAACGCAGGCGCAGAGTCTCTCCTGCTACACCAACTCTAGGAACAAACAAAGTCGAGTCCTGAGTGCGCGGGGATTGCTGCTTTTATTAGTGACACATGACAGCCCACTCTTAACCAGACGCGTTTCGGCGATTTAGTACGCCTTAATCATTGGTGAACAACATAAATAATGGACTGTGTCGAACTGGTCTTCTATTCCGTTATTTCCCACATTTCCCATAATGCAATATATTAGTCAGGTAAGTTCGAAAGTTCGTAATTTTGTAAATCCTCTTTTTTGCAGTTTCAAATACTGTAACAGTCCCATAAATACTCCTTAGTGGCATTGTTCGTTATGTGTTTGCCATGATGGAAAAATAAACAAGTCTCGAAAGCAGCCTCCCTTCGCACACCACCCGAGGAGTACAATGCTCCTCTAGCGTCCCTTACTCGCCTCCACGTACAATCCGCAGTATCAGGACATTCCTTCTTCCTTGTTGTGGGGCGAGCGGGTCATCCCCCACATTCAATGCTTCCACAAGTCTCTGCGAGAGGGGGGCTCCGACCCTGGCAGGGTGGTCTCAACGAACGCAGGCGCAGAGTCTCTCCTGCTACACCAACTCTAGGAACAAACAAAGTCGAGTCCTGAGTGCGCGGGATTGCTGCTTTTATTAGTGACACATGACAGCCCACTCTTAACCAGACGCGTTTCGGCGATTTAGTACGCCTTAATCATTGGTGAACAACATAAATAATGGACTGTGTCGAACTGGTGTTCTATTCCGTTATTTACCACATTTCCCATAATGCAATATATTAGTCAGGTAAGTTCGAAAGTTCGTAATTTTGTAAATCCTCTTTTTGCAGTTTCAAATACTGTAACAGTCCCATAAATACTCCTTAGTGGCATTGTTCGTTATGTGTTTGCCATGATGGAAAAATAAACAAGTCTCAAAAGCAGCCTCCCTTCGCACTCCACCCGAGGAGTACAATGCTCCTCTAGCGTCCCTTACTCGCCTCCACGTACAATTCGCAGTATCAGGACATTCCTTCTTCCTTGTTGTGGGGCGAGCGGGTCATCCCCCCACATTCAATGCTTCCACAAGTCTCTGCGAGAGGGGGGGCTCCGACCCTGGCAGGGTGGTCTCAACGAACGCAGGCGCAGAGTCTCTCCTGCTACACCAACTCTAGGAACAAACAAAGTCGAGTCCTGAGTGCGCGGGGATTGCTGCTTTTATTAGTGACACATGACAGCCCACTCTTAACCAGACGCGTTTCGGTGATTTAGTACGCCTTAATCATTGGTGAACAAAATAAATAATGGACTGTGTCGAACTGGTCTTCTATTCCGTTATTTACCACATTTCCCATAATGCAATATATTAGTCAGGTAAGTTCGAAAGTTCGTAATTTTGTAAATCCTCTTTTTGCAGTTTCAAATACTGTAACAGTCCCATAAATACTCCTTAGTGGCATTGTTCGTTATGTGTTTGCCATGATGGAAAAATAAACAAGTCTCAAAAGCAGCCTCCCTTTGCACTCCACCCAAGGAGTACAATGCTCCTCTAGCGTCCCTTACTCGCCTCCACGTACAATTCGCAGTATCAGGACATTCCTTCTTCCTTGTTGTGGGGCGAGCGGGTCATCCCCCCACATTCAATGCTTCCACAAGTCTCTGCGAGAGGGGGGGCTCTGACCCTGGCAGGGTGGTCTCAACGAACGCAGGCGCAGAGTCTCTCCTGCTACACCAACTCTAGGAACAAACAAAGTCGAGTCCTGAGTGCGCGGGGATTGCTGCTTTTATTAGTGACACATGACAGCCCACTCTTAACCAGACGCGTTTCGGCGATTTAGTACGCCTTAATCATTGGTGAACAACATAAATAATGGACTGTGTCGAACTGGTCTTGACTGTATATACTGTTATGTAACGGGTTCCGTTTTATCGTGATTTTGGAGGTGAGAATTGTCTCACAACATTATATAACGATAGGTCCTTATCCGTTGAGAATATCGTTATGCTCATACTGTTTTATGACTTAGGAATTGTGTCAATGTGTATATACATACAACAAAAGGTGTACAATCTAAAATGGCGCCGATATTTACGGCGAATGTTGATGAGTTTCACTAAGGATTGGTCCTTCTTTTGTGTTGCCACACGGATATGTAATGTTTAAAATGGTGGCGGAAAGCGTTTCGTGGCAAACATCGACAAAGGCAGTTAACCGAAACGCGTCTGTGCCTGAGGTTCCGGAATAAAGCCTTTTTGAACCTGCCCCCGTGAGTGCTGTGATCCTTGGGAGGAACTTTCCCAGAGGAGTGTGGAGCAGAATGGATATGCGGAAGCACCCCTGCATGATCGGCACCCGTCCACGAGTGCACCGGGCTGGTGCTTGGTGGAGCAGTAATATATATATATATATATATTCACTGAAAAAACCATAGGTTTTAGGGACAGTTATAGTTAGTTGGACATTGCACTCGTACAAAACCCGTGAAATTCCCCTGTTATAGTTAGTTCAGCTAACTATAACTCGCGCCCCCGCAATGCACTGCTGATGACGTCACATATTACATCACTCATGACATGGTCAGTGACATCACTGATGACATCACTGATGACATCTCAAATGACATCACTGATGACATCACTGATGACATCATCCGGTGACTGTGTGTTTCTGTAAAGTTTAAATATGTTTAATATATATAGGGAAAGGCGTATTGAAGAATGAGTGGGTGTATAAGTGTCTGAATGGATGATTTAGTACGTGAGTGACTGACTCTACAAGTGAGTGATTAAACGTATCTTACTGAATGCATGGTTAGTGACTAAACTGTGTGAATGTCTGTATCCGTCTGTTTGTTGGTGTGTAAGTGGATGCATGGATTTGCGAATAGCTACATGAGTGTCTATATTGGTTATTGATTGGTTCTCTGAGTATCTGTATGGCTGCCTGAGTGTTTGTGTGGGTGGGGTGTGTGTGACTCTATACATAGATGTGTGAGTGGGTGATTCACTGGGTGCATGATTTCAAGAGTGCATCTGTGATGGACTGCTTGGGTGGGTGAGTGTGTGTATGGGTGTGTTAGTGAGTGAATGTATATCTCAGTGGTACATGTGCGAGTAACTACATATGTAAAAGGCAGTATATATGTGTGTTAGAGTATTTAAATGGCTATAAGTGAGAGTGTGTTATTGTGAGAGTGGCTGTATGGATGCGTGTGTGCTTGTATCAGTTATTGTATAAGAGCGTAAGAATGTGCTAGTATTTGTATGAGTAAGTGAGCTGGTGTGTGTATAACTGTATAGGTGAGTAATTGGGTGTGTGATTAATTTTTTGCGTGACTGACTAGGTGTGTGAGTACCTCTATGGATGAGTGGCGGTGTGTGAGTGTTTATATAGGTGTATGAGTGCATATGATAGTCCTGTACTGAGTGACTGTAAGTATGAGTGACTGTACAGGTGAGTGAGTGGATGTGTGTGTAGACCTAAGAATCAGTGAGTGGGTATGTAGTTTTGGTGTTGGAGTGTCTATGGTTTTGAGAATGGCAGTCTGTAATTTAGAGTGGGTGTATCAAAAGTTATATTAGGGTGTGAGAAGATGCATGAACTTATCACATGGATGATGTCATCAGTGATGTCATTTGAGATGTCATCAGTGATGTCATCAGTGATGTCACTGACCATGTCATGAGTGATGTAATATGTGACGTCATCAGCAGTGCATTGCGGGGCGCGAGTTATAGTTAGCTGAACTAACTATAACAGGGGAATTTCACGGGTTTTGTACGAGTGCAATGTCCAACTAACTATAACTGTCCCTAAAACCTATGGTTTTTTCAGTGAATTTCAAAGGTTTTTTAAATGCTAATTTCTAACTATAACGTGTCTGAAACCTATGGTTTTTTCAGTGAATTTCAAAGGTTTTTTTAAATGCTAATTTCTAACTATAACGTGCCTGAAACCTATGGTTTTTTCAGTGAATTTCAAAGGTTTTTTAAATGCTAATTTCTAACTATAACGTGCCTGAAACCTATGGTTTTTAAGTGAATTTCAAAGGTTTTTTAAATGCTAATTTCTAACTATAACGTGCCTAAAAACTATGATTTTTTAAGTGAATTTCAAAGGTTTTATAAATGCTAGTTTCTAACTATGCCAACAGAGGTAGGACATGTGAAGAAAGAAGAAAAACGCACAGAAAGAAGCAAAAGATGTGCAGAAAGAACCAACAGAGGAGCAGAAAGAGGCCTTGTTGCAAAATCATCCTGTGCCCACAACTTTTTCAGACGGGTACTGGTGGTAACTGACTCTGACTAACCAGAGCCAGTGCGCGTTTGCACAGTGGTGAAGGGAGGGGGCCTGAGGTGACATGTGTGCAAACGCGCCTGTGGCGCGCTTTAAGTTGCGGGATTAAGTCCCCTTGAATCCTGAGGGTCCCTGGGGCCCAACTAGCCCCCAGGTACCTACAGTTAGGACCACAGAGCTGAGTTGCAGAGAGGCGTTCCGAGGCCACGCACCTTTTTTCACCTCTCTGCAACGCACCTCTGTTGTGCTTACTGAAGGTACCTGGTGGGCTAGTTGGCCCCCAGGATTCAAAGGGAATTAACTCCCCAACTTAAAACGCACCACAGGGCGTGTTTGCGCACATGTCACCTGAGGCCCCGCCCTCCCTTCACCACTGTGCAAACGCGTCCCGTGGCGCGTTTTAAGTTGGGGGATTAGGTCACCTTGAATCCTGAGAGTCCCTGGGGCCCAACCAGCCCACCAGGTACTTCCAGTAAGCACCACAGGCCTGCGTTGCAACGCCTGTAACAAATTGTGCAGTTGTGTTTAGGTAGTGAAGAGGGTCGTGCTGGGGGTAGTGTTTTAGGGTTTAGGGTAGTGCAGTGGTGTTTGGGTAGTGTAGGGAGTCGTGCTGGGGGAATGTTTTAGGGTTTAGGGTAGTACAGTGGTGTTTGGGTAGTGTAGGGGGTCGTGCTGGGGTTAGTGTTTTAGGGTTTTAGGGTTTAGGGTAGTGCAGTGGTGTTTGGGTAGTGTAGGGGATACTGCTGGGGGTAGTGTTTTAGGGTTTAGGGTAGTGCAATGGTGTTTGGGTAGTGTAGGGGGTACTGCTGGGGTAGTGTTTTAGGGTTTAGAGTAGTGCAGTGGTGTTTGGGTAGCGTAGGGGGTACTGCTGGGGGTAGTGTTTTATGGTTTAGGGTAGTGCAGTGGTGTTTGGGTAGTGTAGGGGTTCGTGCTGGGGGTAGTTTTTTAGGGTAGTGCAGTGGTGTTTGTGTAGTGTAGGAGGTCGTGTTTTAGGGTTTAGGGTAGTGCAGTGGTCTTTGGGTAGTGTAGGGAGTTGTGCAGGGGGTATTGTTTTAGAGTTTAGGGTAGTGCAGTGGTCTTTGGGTAGTGTAGGGGTTGTGCGGGGGGTAGTGTTTTAGGGATTAGGGTAGTGCATTGGTATTTGGGTAGTGTAGGGGGTCATGCGGGAGGTAGTGTTTTAGGGTTTAGGGCAGTGCAGTGGTGTTCGGGCAGTGTAGGGGGCGGTGCAGGGGGTGGTGTTTCAGGGTTTAGGGCAGTACAGTGGTGTTCGGGCATTGTAGGGGGTGGTGCTGGGGCTGGTGTTTCAGGGTTTAGGGCAGTGCAGTGGTGTTCGGGCATTGTAGGGGGTGGTGCTGGGGCTGGTGTTTCAGGGTTTAGGGCAGTGCAGTGGTGTTCGGGCAGTGTAGGGGGTGGTGCTGGGGCTGGTGTTTCAGGGTTTAGGGCAGTGCAGTGGTGTTCGGGCAGTGTAGGGGGTCGTGCTGGGGCTGGTGTTTCAGGGTTTAGGGCAGTGCAGTGGTGTTCGGGCAGTGTAGGGGTCGTGCTGGGGCTGGTGTTTCAGGGTTTAGGGCAGTGCAGTGGTGTTCGGGCAGTGTAGGGGGTCATGCTGGGGCTGGTGTTTCAGGGTTTAGGGCAGTGCAGTGGTGTTCGGGCAGTGTAGGGGGTCTTGCTGGGGCTGGTGTTTCAGAGTCTAGGGCAATGCAGTGGTGTTCGGGCAGTGTAGGTGGTCTTGCTGGGGCTGGTGTTTCAGGGTTTAGGGCAGTGCAGTGGTGTTCGGGCAGTGTAGGGGGTGGTGCTGGGGGTGGTGTTTCAGGGTTTAGGGCAGTGCAGTGGTGTTCGGGCAGTGTAGGGGGTCGTGCTGGGGCTAGTGTTTCAGGGTTTAGGGCAGAGCAATGGTGCTCAGGCAGTGTAGGGGGTTGTGCTGGGGGTGATGTTTCAGGGTTTAGGGCAGTGCAGTGGTGTTAGGGCAGTGAAGGGGGTCGTGCTAGGGGTGGTGTTTTAGGGGTTAGGGCAGTGCAGTGGTGTTCCGGCAGTATAGGGGGTCGTGCAGAGGGTGGTGTTTCAGGGTTTAGTGCAGTGGTGTTCGGGCAGTGTAGGGGGTCGTGCTGGGGTGGTGTTTCAGGGTTTAGGGCAGTGCAGTGGTGTTCGGGCAGTGTAGGGTGTCGTGCTGAGGGGTGGTGTTTCAGGGTTTAGGGCAGTGCAGTAGTGTTTGGGCAGTATAGGGGGTCGTGCAGGGGGTGGTGTTTCAGGGTTTAGGGCAGTGCAGTGGTGTTCGGCCAGTGTAGGTAGTCTTGCTGGGGGTGGTGTTTCAGGGTTTAGGGCAGTGCAGTAGTTTTCGGGCAGTGTAGGCGGTCGTGCTGGGGCTGGTGTTTCAGGGTTTAGGGCAGTGCAGTGGTGTTCGGGCAGTGTACGGGGTCGTGCTGGGGCTGGTGTTTCAGGGGTTAGGGCAGTGCAGTGGTGTTCGGGCAGTGTAGGGGGTCATGCTGGGGCTGGTGTTTCAGGGTTTAGGGCAGTGCAGTGGTGTTCAGGCAGTGTAGGGGGTCGTGCTGGGGCTGGTGTTTCAGGGTTTTGGGCAGAGCAGTGGTGTTCGGGCAGTGTAGGGGGTCATGCTGGGGGTGGTGTTTCAGGGTTTAGGGCAGTGCAGTGGTGTTCGGGCAGTGTACGGGGTCTTGCTGGGGGTGGTGTTTCAGGGTTTAGGGCAGTGGTGTTCGGGCAGTGTAGGGGGTCTTGCTGGGGGTGATGTTTCAGGGTTTAGGGCAGTGCAGTGGTGTTCGGGCAGTGTAGGGGGTCTTGCTGGGGGTAGTGTTTCAGGGTTTAGGGCGGTGCAGTGGTGTTCGTGCAGTGTAGGGGGTCGTGCTGGGGGTGGTGTTTCAGGGTTTAGGGCAGTGCAGTAGTGTTCGGGCAGTGTAGGGGGTCATGCAGGGGGTGGTGTTTCAGGGTTTAGGGCAGTGCAGTGGTGTTCTGGCAGTGTAGGGGGTCATGCTGGGGGTGGGGTTTCAGGGTTTAGGGCAGTACAGTTGTGTTCGGGCAGTGTAGGGGGTCGTGCAGGGGGTGGTGTTTCAGGGTTTAGGGCAGTGCAGTGGTGTTCGGGCAGTGTAGGGGGTCGTGCTGGGGCTGGTGTTTCATGGTTTAGGGCAGTGCAGTGGTGTACGGGCAGTATAGGGGGTCTTGCTGGGGGTGGTGTTTCAGGGTTTAGGGCAGTGGTGTTCGGGCAGTGTAGGGGGTCGTGCTGGGGGTGATGTTTCAGGGTTTAGGGCAGTGCAGTGGTGTTCGGGCAGTGTAGGGGGTCGTGCTGGGGGTGATGTTTCAGGGTTTAGGGTAGTGCAGTGGTGTTCGGGCAGTGTAGGGGGTTGTGCAGGGGCTGGTGTTTCAAGGTTTAGGGCAGTGCAGTGGTGTTCGGGCAGTGTAGGGGGTCGTGCTGGGGCTGGTGTTTCAGGGTTTTGGGCAGAGCAGTGGTGTTCGGGCAGTGTAGGGGGTCATGCTGGGGGTAGTGTTTCAGGGTTTAGGGCAGTGCAGTGGTGTTCGGGCAGTGTAGGGGGTCGTGCTGGGGGTGGTGTTTCAGGGTTTAGGTCAGTGGTGTTCGGGCAGTGTAGGGGGTCTTGCTGGGGGTGATGTTTCAGGGTTTAGGGCAGTGCAGTGGTGTTCGGGCAGTGTAGGGGTCTTGCTGGGGGTAGTGTTTCAGGGTTTAGGGCAGTGCAGTGGTGTTCGGGCAGTGTAGGGGGTCATGCTGTGGGTGGTGTTTCAGGGTTTAGGGCAGTGCAGTGGTGTTCGGGCAGTGTAGGGGGTCATGAAGGGGGTGGTGTTTCAGGGTTTAGGGCAGTGCAGTGGTGTTCGGGCAGTGTAGGGGGTCGTGCTAGGGGTGGTGTTTCAGGGTTTAGGGCAGTGCAGTGGTGTTCGGGCAGTGTAGGGGGTCATGCAGGGGCTGGTGTTTCAGGGTTTAGGGCAGTGCAGTGGTGTTCGGGCAGTGTAGGGGGTCGTGCTGGGGGTAGTGTTTTAGGGTTTAGGGTAGTGCAGTGGTGCTTGTGTAGTGTAGGGGGTCGTGCTGGGGGTAGTGTTTTAGGGTTTAGGGTAGTGCAGTGGTGTTTGTGTAGTGTAGGGGGTCATGTTTTAGGGTAGTGCAGTGGTGTTTGGGTAGTGTAGGGGGTCGTGCTGGGGGTAGTGTTTTAGGATTTAGGTTAGTGCAGTGGTGTTTGGGTAGTGTAGGGGTCGTGCTGGGGGTAGTGTTTTAGGGTAGTGCAGTGGTGTTTGTGTAGTATAGGGGGTCATGCTGGGGGTAGTGTTTTAGGGTTTAGGGTAGTGCAGTGGTGCTTGTGTAGTGTAGGAGGTTGTGCTGGGGGTAGTGTTTTAGGGTTTAGGGTAGTGCAGTGGTGTTTGTGTAGTGTAGGGGGTCATGTTTTAGGGTAGTGCAGTGGTGTTTGGGTAGTGTAGGGGGTCGTGCTGGTGGTAGTGTTTTAGGATTTAGGTTAGTGCAGTGGTGTTTGGGTAGTGTAGGGGGTCGTGCTGGGGGTAGTGTTTTAGGGTTTAGGATAGTGCAGTGGTGCTTGTGTAGTGTAGGGGGTCGTGCTGGGGGTAGTGTTTTAGGGTTTAAGGTAGTGCAGTGGTGTTTTTGTAGTGTAGGGGGTCATGTTTTAAGATGCAATGCTCCAATACCTGACCAGTCTGCACTACATAAAACTGCAAACAAACTAAAAATAAAAAGTGTTTTGCACACTTTTGTCATTGGGCTATATGTGGGCTACATCTGGGTAATATTTGTGCTACATTTGGGCTCTTTTTTTCACTGGTGGCCATCTTGGAAGACTTCTTTGTTATGAAGTTTCCTAATTTCTTCATTTACTGCAGTCTCTTCAGTAGGAAATGCTTTCAGTTTTTTACTTTGATTCCATCAAGAAGGCATTCAGATGTCTCACATCTGCCATAAATTCAGAATTTTAGCACTCTAGTTGCTCATTAGATCACTGGAGTAAAGCTACTGCTCACCAGGGAGTTAACTGGAAGTCTGCTGCTGGTATTGAAAGTGATTGTTTCAGTCTGCATGTCAGAATTTTCTAATGAAATAGAAGAGGATTTGAGATCTCACTTAAAACATGCCCTAATTTTTCTTTCTGCAGCACTAACCATAATTTCTATTTCAAAAAGAACCCCTCATTTTGTTCCTTTTTAAATTAAATGTTTTAAGTGTTACTGGTTTATTCCAATCAAGATGGCTTCAGGTGTGCCATACTTTTGTCATAAGTAAGGCTGTTAGCGCTCTAGTTGTTCTTTAGAACACTCTGGGAAGCTGCAGTAGAACACAAAGGCATCAACTGGCAGGCTGCTCCTGTTGAAATATAACAGGAAGATATTTGAGATCACACTTGACATATGTCCTAATTTTTCTTTCTACAGCACTAACCATAATTTCTATGACAAAATGAACCCCATCATTTTGTTCCTTTTTAAATTAAATGTTTTAAGTGTTACCAGTTTATTCCAATCAAGATGGCTTCAGGTGTGCCATACTTTTGTCATAAGTAAGGCTGTTAGCGCTCTAGTTGTTCTTTAGAACACTCTGGGAAGCTGCAGTAGAACACAAAGGCATCAACTGGCAGGCTGCTCCTGTTGAAATATAACAGGAAGATATTTGAGATCACACTTGAAACATGTCCTAATTTTTCTTTCTACAGCACTAACCATAATTTCTATGACAAAATGAACCCCATCATTTTGTTCCTTTTTAAATTAAATGTTTTAAGTGTTACCAGTTTATTCCAATCAAGATGGCTTCAGGTGTGCCATACTTTTGTCATAAGTAAGGCTGTTAGCACTCTAGTTGTTCGTTAGAACACTCTGGGAAGCTGCAGTAGAACACAAAGGAATCAACTGACAGTCTCTGCCCTTGTTGGATGTACATGTTTTACTGAGAATGTCAGACTTCATTCTCACATGAGTGAGAAAGATAATGTGAATTTACAGAAAATATGCTCTCATTTTAGCTTCTGGAGCACCTTCCAAACCTCCATGGGACAAGCATGAGAAAATAGTGTTCTCTCAAACATGATTCATGATATCCCAGCAGAAGGTTTTTCACATGGTAAAATCACCTTAGAATACACCACAATTCCTAAAATTAGTATGGTACCATCAACAAATAAATTCTAATGTAACTAAAGCCTGTTATCACCCTTTATAGTTCTCCTTTTGGTGACCCTCAAAATCTTCTATTCACTACAATGCATTTCAATGAGGTACTATCATTTATATTGGTCCCAAGATGGCTGCCAGCAATTCCAGGATGAAGTGCTGACAGCCAATCAGATCTCACGATGACATGTGTGGTTAGGCTCCGCCCAGATATATATGTGATTTTACTTTTGATTTTCTCAGGAACTAATGAACGGATTTACACCATTTAAGCAAAAGGCACGACACTGAACCAAGGGCTACCTCTTTGCCAAATTTGGTGTAATTCCGTTCAGCAGTTCGGGCTGTAGCTGCGACTAAAGGTTCCTATGGAAAAATGAATGGGGAAAACGCGTTTTGGGACCCCCTTTTTCTCGGCCCCCGCTTGACGTATCACCCCGAGACTTTCAGGATAGGAGCGGACCGGAGCGCCCCAACAAGTTGGAAACTTTCGCGAAGATTCGTCAACCGGCGCCAATGTTATTTCAAATAGAATGTCGCGGATTTCCTATGGATAATAGGTTTTAACTATAACTATCTACTGGCGACCGCCAGTAGATAATATATATATATATATATATATATATATATATATATATATATATATATATATATATATATTGAACAAATGCTTGTTCTCGCTTGGTTCAATGCCTTTAGAACCAGAAATAGGAACGGACTCCTCTTGATTTTGTGCAAATATTTTTTTATTTTTGCTTTGGGCGCTGTGCCACCATGACGCGTTTCGGCTTGTCCAGGCCTTGATCACATGACGCGCCTACATGGCTTCCCCATTTTTAAAGTGCAAGTGCATGATAAATATAGAAAACAGACTGCCTTAGGTTAAAAATGCATTACGTGATGTCGTGGCTTAAAAACACAATGTAAAAAAGACGTTGTTGGTGACACATTTGTTTAACCTTAAAATGAGTACAAATAGTTCATTTCTTGTATAAATACAATAAATACAATAAATATTTGTGGCAACTCGTTAAAAAACATTCCGCAATTTGTTGATATCTACAAACTTAGATATGCTAATTACTTGATGTGTAATACATTTGTGCATATGCGTTAAGTAGGGGAATGTTTACTAGTAATATGATTCATAATCACTAAACAACGTGTTGAGGAGACATTGCCCCAATGGCTTGTACTCAGCTACTAAGCCACATACGAAATGCACACTGATTGACTGTGCAAACTACAATAAATGTAAACCCTGTGTTGAGCTTATTACTCAAAAGAATTTGGTAAAAGCTTTTAAAGTGACAGTGCTATAATGTGTATTTAAATTTTTTTTAAAAAGAAGACCCATTCCCTGGAATACTTGATTCTTAATGTTTTAGGGAAGCTGACTGCAAGGGTCGATAGGCAGAATTCTTTATACCTCCTCTGAGTGCGTAAATGCAATTATTTACAGACATGTTCACGGATAAAAAATGTGTAAAAGGCACTATAGATATTTTGTTGTTATAGCCAAGTGTATAGGTCCTCTCTGTTGTTAAGCCCCTGTGGACTTTTGCTATCTAGCTCTAAAATATACCTAGTTTCGAGTTTTCTAAGTAACGCCTCCCTGTCTCCTCCTCTCCTTAATGGGGGGATTGAGTCTATAGCAAATAATTTAAGATGTTGCAGATTATTGCCATGCATTTCTCTGAAATGGCGTGCCACTGGGTAGCTAGAGTCAGAATTCGTTACTGCCCTTAAGTGCTGGAGGATCCTCTTGTGGACCTGCAGCTTCGTGCTTCCCCCGTACTGCAGTCCACAAGCGCACTCCAGCACATATATGGCAAACTCCGTTTTGCAAGTGATCAACTTGTTTATTTTGATGGACCTGTCACTGAACAGGGTATGAAATGAAGTTTTACTTATGCCAAATTTGCAGGCTTTACATGTGGTACATCTCACAAATCCTTTCTGTCCTGACAGCCAACCTGTCCCTGATTTCACCTCAGGACTGCTGTTAACTAGGAAATCACTGGTAGACAGAGCCTTTCTGTATGTTATAGTGGGCATCGCTGGTAATTTATCCCCTAAGATTGGATCACTAAGTACTAGATGCCAACTCCTCTTAATGATCTTTCTAAGGCTGTCCTTCTGCTTATTGTAGGTGAGAATGAGTCTGGGGTCACTATTATTTACTCCTGTGTTTCCACCTTGTTTAACCTTACTATTAGATGGTTTAAACAGTAGGTCCTTTCTACATAGCTTGCTGGTACGTTGAATAGCCTGATCCACAATCTGATCAGAATAGCCTCTATCCAAGAAGCGTAATTTACTTGCTTCTTGGGCTTCAAAAAGGTCTTTATCATTACTACAAATGCGGCGAATCCTGAGCACTTCCCCATAGGTGATACTATTGATGGTGTGTTTTGGGTGGCAACTCGAGGAGTGGAGGGTAGTGTTGCCTGCGGTAGATTTGCGGTGCCTTTTGGTTTGTAATTGATCACCTGCTGCATATACCTCCACATCCAAAAAACAGATAGCTTCTTTGCTTATGGTACTAGTAAAGTGCAGATTCAAAACATTATTGTTAATTTTATGAACAAAATCTTCAGCACTTTGTCTTGTCCCCTGCCAAAAAACAAATAAATCACCAATAAATCTTGTCCATTTGACAACATGTTCAGCCATCATGTCAGCATATTCAATATTTAGAACAACTTCCTCCCACCACCCCATATGGAGGCAAGCGTAGCTTGGCGAAAAGCTCGCCCCCATCGCCACTCCTCTCACTTGTTGGTAAATTTGTTGATTAAATAGGGAGAAGTTATTGTCCAGGCAAAACTGAATCAGGCTTACAAACATCTTATTGTGCTGATATAATTGAACTGATCTTATGCCCAAGAAATGTTCCACTGCTTTAATACCATCCCTATGGTGTATTGACGTATATAGATTTGATACATCCAGTGTCGTTAGCCAATAATCATTTCGCCACTTCACATTGAGAATTTGTTTTAAAAAGTCCGTAGTGTCCTGGATGTAAGATGGAAGAGCTTTGACATGACTTTGCAAGGAAAAGTCTATATACAGTGACACATTTTCTAACAGATTTTGGCGGAGATTATGGGCCTTCCCGGCGGGTTTGTGATGTCTTTGTGCACCTTAGGTATAAAGTAGATTACCGGTGTTATGGGATGGCCGTTCTTCATAAACCGGTATTCCTCCTGATTGATAAGGCCCGCACTTTTCCAAGCCAAGAGTCTGCTATTCAAGTCATTTTGTGCTGCCAGCAAGGTCTGTTTGTTTCCTAGTCTATAACAATTACGGTCATTGAGTTGTGACATGGCTTCTTTAAGATATTGTTGTTTAGGCCAAATCACAACATTCCCACCTTTATCCGAATTGCGGATTACTAGTGTGTCATTGTCCCGTAATTTTTTAATCAGTTGATGATATTTGTACTGATTCCTGTTGTGTTTCCTCCTGCTGGTTGTTGTTTTATGATTTAACTTTTTAATGTCCGATGTTATAATTTCATTAAAAGTGTCTATTGAGTCTCTTGGCATTATCGGTACAAATTTTGATTTAGGCTTGAACTCCGTCACAATTGTAGCATTGATTTTGACTCCTTGCTGTTTCATAAGGGTTTGTGTGAATTCAGCGCACGTTTGAGTCAATTGATCACTTTGTAGAGCTTGCAAATCACCCAACAAGTTCACATCTGAAGTGTTAGCAAATTGACATTGTTAGATGTATCCTCAATTGTCATAGTTGTATTTGTTTTGCTTATTTTTTGTAGATGACATTTTTTAAATTTGAGCTTTCTTATGAACTTGTAGATATCTGCCCTGGTTTGGGGATAATCAAAATTACTTTCCGGGCTGTATGAGACTCCCAGCGCCAATAATTGTTGTTCTGCTGTATCTAAGTTAATGTCAGACAAATTTATGATGGAATTGGGAGATGGTGATCGCTTATTTATTTCCGTTGCCAGCCCTTGTTTGCTGGTTTCTTGTTGAAGCGCTTTTTGTTGCTTGCGCCTTCGTCGCCTTCGTTCCCGGTGTCTTGAGTTGCGCCTTCGTTTGGCTTGTTGTTTGGATTCCTCGGGCGCAACGTTTGGCGCCTTTCCTCTCTTAAAAATTCAATTCTTCTACAAGTGTATGCTTTTGTTTACGTCAATCGCCACCTCCTGTTGCACCTTGATTTTGTTCGATGTCTGAACCGCTATCAATTGCAGAGCTTAAATCCGACAGAGACGACACCTCCTGTATTTCCCGGCTAGGACCTGCTGTTGCATCTTTCGCTGCAGAATATCTCACTCCCTTGTGAGAAGCTTTTACTGCATTGTACTTACGGGTGAAAGTAAAAATCTGGCCATTATTATAATCGTCCTTATCCCTCTGAAATTTAAATGTTTTGCGTTTTTTTATGATATCCTCTTCTTTCTTTAATCTAGCAATCATGTCTTCCCTAGATTTAGTCAAGACCTCACCACCTTCGAGAACTGCAATTTGTTGGTTCAGTTGGTCAATTTGCTTTTGCAGCTCAATCCTGTCAATATGGGCGTATTTTTTTAAGATTTCAACCAAGTTACGGGACGCTGCCAAATTACTTTCAGCCCATTCCCGTAACATATCCAGATTCGGATTTTCGTAACTAGGTGCGAGCAATATGCGGAGTCCGCGGGGGATCCTCCCAAATTCAATATATTTTGTGAGGGATCTATGCTCCCACCACTTGGCTTGTTCAGCCTTCATTAACTTCTCCAATTTCCTGTACAGTTCTTTGATATTCGTGGGGTTTCTACTCGTTTCCTCGCTGTTGCCCCGACTTGCTAGCTGCACACTTGGAGTCTCCGTGAACATTTCCTGAGCTGCCTCCTCCCTGCCTCGTAGGACGTCGGCGGCCATTATCAGCACTATACGTTGAGTGCAAGGCTAATGCAAATACTGTGTTGGCCTCACTAAGCACACCTCCCACCAGACACTCGTCGATAACTCCTACCTTGCGTGGGTTTCGCTAGAGTTTTCCGCATCCTCCGACTTGGAAACTCCCGCTATGCCACTGTCGGTCAGTGTTTGTCCTTCTTCGTCTGGGGACTGCTACGACCTTCTCCTCACGGAGAGCAATACTTCCGGGTTAGGAATCCAGATTCAGCTTCCTGTCGTTGTATATATATATATATATACTGATAAAAGCAAATGTTACAGGGACATTATAGTTAGGATATAGAATTAAAAACCTTAGAAATTCACTGAAAAATCCAAAGGTTACAGGGATGTTGTAGTTAGGTTCAGATTTTGGTCGTACAAAAAAAGGTGTAATTCAGCAGTTATAGTTACCGGAGCTAACTATAACTTATACTGTATGGGTGTGTGAGTGGGTGTGTGAGTGGCTGTATTGGTGAGTGAGTTGGTGTCTGAGTAGCTGTGTGTATGTGAGTGATTGTGTGATTGGTTGTATGGGTGTGTGAGTGGGTATGTGAGTGGTTGTGTGGGTGTGTGAGTGGGTGTGTGTAGGTATGTGGGTATGTGAGTGGCTACATGAGTGATTGTATGGGTTTGTAACTGAGTGTGTAGGTGGTTGAATAGTTGTGTGAGTGGGTGTGTGAGATGTCATCAATGATGTCATCAGTGATGTCACTGACCATGTCATGAGTGATATAATATGTGAGGTCATAAGCAGTGTATGGCAGGGGTGTAAGTTATAGTTAGCTTAGGTAACTATTACTGCTCAATTTCTATGGTTTTGTACAAGTGAAATCTGAGTCTATCTATAACGTCCCTGTAACCTTTGTTTTTTTCAGTGGCTTTCTACTTTTTTTATTCTATTACCTAACTATACAGTTTCTGTAACCTTTGATTTTTTTCAGTGAATTTCTGTTTTTTTAATGTTGTTTCCTAACTATAACATCCCTGCAACCTTAGTTTTTGTAAGTGAATTGTTAAGGTTTTTAAAATTGTATTTCCTAACTGTAACCTGTAATCTTTGAGAGTGAGTGTGTGAGTGAGTGCATGAGTGTCTCAGTAAGTGTGTGAGGGAGTGTGTTAGTGTCTCTATAGGTGTGTGAGTATATATATGGGTCTGAGATTGGCTGCATAAGTGTCTCACTGGGTGTGTGAGTGGGTGCGTGAGTGTCTGAGTGGGTCTGTGAGTAGGTGCTTGAGTGTTTGAGTGGGTGCCTGTTTGTCTGACTAATGTCTCAGTGGGCCTCTGAGTAGATGTGAGAGTGTCTGAGTGGGTTTGCAAGTGTCTCCATGAGTGCATGAGTGTCTGAGTGGGTCTGTGAATGGGTGTGTGAGTCTCTGAGTGGGTCTGTGAGTGGCTGTGTGAGTGGATCTATGGGTCTATGAGTAGGTACATGAGTGTATGAGAGAGTGTTTGAGTTCATCTGTGGTGGGTGTATGAGTGTCTGAGTGGGTCTGTCAGTGGGTGTATGAGTGCCTGAGTATGTGATTATGTGTCTAATTGTGTGGGTGTGTCAGTAGGTGTGTGAATGACTTGGCCACAAAGGAACTGCACCTGCCTTTTTATCCAACAAGAGCCCACAGTTGTACCCAAAATGTCTACCCAAGTGGAGTTCTTTCTACTGGTTAATTACTAGGTGCTACCTCTTTGGTTAAATGTCCAATATGTATTCTAAACAACAGCTGTGTAATGGAGCATGAGGAATTGTCACCAATGACCTAGTGTGCATTTTGGCAATGTGATTGTTGCTGGTACATCTTTATCCAGAAATATGTGATAACATGAATCCTCCTATAGAGAAGACTACAAGACTAAAAGAGGTAAATCTATACCTCACAAGGGCCCTTCCTCTTAACTATATGAATTAAGTGCTTCTTTGTGGAGATGTCCTCATATTCCTTGGCATCAAGAACTACTCACCAAAATCAGGGGTGGCCGCTTGTTAAGCTGTCCATCATCCTGGCAAAAGGCAGGAAGACGTTTGGATACTACTAAGGGAGGTGGGGCCAAACGGGGAAGCATCCAAATGCTTTCCACATTTGCTTACTCCCAGCAATTTAAAGGGGGAAGCATGGACTCTGCTCTCACCAGGAGAGGACAAGAAAGAACCCACTTGTCTCAGTCACATACAGATTGTGCTCCAATAGATCAACAATGCAGTCACCTACATGAAGGGTTTCAGATCATTTTTCAATATGGAATTGCCGAGAAAACCCATTTGCTTTGCCTTTTGCCAAGCCCAGAGGTTAGGATCATATGTCCTTTATGGAAGTGGAGCCTCAATGGGGGCACCTGCTATGTTTATATGTGTAAGTGCTTACTGTTGAGATATAATTTTTGTGCAGTGAGCAGCAGGGTTAGAATAGCACTGGGGACCCCAGGGCCGGAAATGACTTAATGGGAGAGGAGGGCTGCACAGCACCCCTCCCCGGGCTGATTTCAGCACCAGGGAACCCATCCCCCGTGTCCTGGCCACAAATCAATTGAGAGGGGCATCCCGGCCCCCCTTCCTGGGATGATTTTGGCCCTAAGGACCCCATCCCTGGAGCCTGGGCTTAATTGAATGGGGGAGGGGGGCCGCATGACCCCTGGGCTGATTTAAGTCCTGGGGACCCCATACCCCAGGGCCTGGCCTTGAAATGCTGGGTGCCTGGGTCCCACCCAGGGCACCCAGTCAGCACCATTGGGGACCACGTTGGGACCCTGAATGCCCCTGTAGACCCTGCAAGCTCCCCGCCTCTTGCGGGAGCCAGCATTTTTCTTTCACACAGGGAGCTGCTAAACATGTAGCTCCCTGTGTGTGAGAGCAATCCTTTCATCTGTTTCCCTGCCTGCTGGACAGTGGGCAGGGAAACAGGCAAAAACTCCACTACCAGCATGCAGGAGCAGTTTCACAGCTCTCGCTTGCTAGGAGCAGAGTTTGTGTTTGCTCTGACTTGAAGAGAGCTGTCAAAGCTCCCGCCAAGTCAGAGCAAACAGCTATGTTCTGGGGGTGGGCACCCTGGGTCATAGCAGGAGCTGGCCCTTAGGGGTGGTGGTTCCCAGGGCCATTAATGGCTCAAGGGGTTCCATACAGCCCACTTCCAGTATCATTTATTTTTAAGGCCCAGGGGTGGTGGTGGTCCCCAGAGTCCAGGGGGTCTGTGCGGCTCACCGCAAATTGTTTCTATTGCCCCGGGGAAGTGGTGGTCCCCGGGGCTTCTAGAAGCCCAGGAGGTGGGTGTGCACATCCCCACTCCATTTTGAAAAACAAAGCCCCAGGGAGGTGGTGTCCCTGCAGCTTAAAGAGCCCTAGGAGGTAGGCCTGTGCACCCCTGCTTTTAATTTTAAATGCCCACAATCCACTAGGACCTGGTCCACTCGAGGGCTATAATGTAAACAAGCATCGGAGACTGCTCTTGTTTTTTTTTTTGCCATGGATTCACAACTCCATTGAAATTTTGGGCATTTTTTTTAAAGTGCTTTTTTGATGTGGCAGAGTCTCATAGGGACCCCAGAACCAGAGCTGGGGGTGTCAGTGTATTCCAATCCTGGCCCCTTTTCTTTTCTTACTTTTTCTTTTTCAGACTCAGCTGAAGCTGAGTCCAAAGATTTGGTTGAAGTGTTGGCAGCCAATCAGATTTCAGCATGGGGACTGTCAGATCCTCGGAGGATCCAAATCCCTAGATATACAAATTTGGATTTCCTTTAATATGTCTAAATCTACTGAACGGATTTACACCAAATAACCAAAACCGTGATCTCCATTACAAAATCTACCTTTCTGCCAAATTTGGTGAAATTTTGTCCAGCGGTTTGGGCTGTAGTCGTGTTCAAACTCCAATGGGAATTAACATGGAAAACACATTTTTTGTATCCCTCCCCTTTTCTCTGCCCTCACTGGACAGATCACCCAGAAACTTTCTATGCACAACTAGAATCACCAAGTCACTTTTTGGGGAAAAATGTTGTGAAGATATGCACAAACGGCGGCAAAGATATAGGCAAGTTAAAAAATGGTTTTCCTGTGGAAACATGGTCCTAACTCTAGCTAGGGCTCCCATTTTATTGGTATTTATTTTTTTAACATTGCCGTCTGTATTTATTCATATTTATTTTTTGGCAATCTTATTGGTATTTATCCATATTTATTTTGTGTTTTGAGGATAAACAGAGCCATAAAATGGCATATTTCCACATTTATTTAACTTATAAACATACACTCATACTTTAATGCCTGTACAGTTTTAGCAAATTAAGCTGCCAAATATAACAAAACACTACACCCACATGTTAATATAGCATTATATATAAATAATATGTTAACTAATGCCTGTATTTAAGGAAATCTTATCCTGTTTTTTTAACTTCCAAAGCTTTATATCTGCTCAGCTGTTGGCCTGGAATTCATGAAGGACAGCATGAGGAGTCACTCACAAGAAACACAATTTTTTATATTTTTCCGCTTTTCAAAAATGAACACATTGTTTTCAGTCTGTATCTGTAAAAATCAGTAAAAATGGAAAACTGGGAGCCTTAACTATTAATACCTACTGTTATGTGATTTAAGTAGATTCTTATAACATGTTAAAGTATTTTTACCTTTCTTTTTAAATGTGGGGGACAGTTGATAATGACATGGTTCTATTGTGACCAGATTGCATGCCATATCTTGGTTGCAGCACCTGACGCTCTCCATTTGTAATCTGTCCAGATAGGAGAGACAGTACATATGCTTACATATTAGGTGCCTTTATTTCTGACAATCCTTCTTTGAAACCTTACTGTGGGAATAAGGTTACTGGAGTTATATGTGCCCACTTGTCTTCTGTAACACATTATGTCACCTGGTGTGTAATGGAGCTGCACTTAGGGAGTATCTCAAAGAATCTGATCTTGATTTTTCATCTGTTCTGTCTCACTGTATATAGTTTCTATCACTCTTTTCTGTTTTTCTTTTTTATTCTTGCCTTGAATTGAACAAATTAGGTAATTCTTTTTATTCCTTTTTTCCTTTCGACACCTGGTGTTTTTCATGATATGGTCCTCTTGATCATTGTTGGGATAAATTTTTATCTCCCACATTCCTGTAACTTTTATGTATATATTTTATATTTATTGTTCATTTTTCATGTTTCAGACCTTGTACAAATTTGATACGAGCACCCTGATGTTCTGCTCTCTCAACTTGGATGGCTTGTGCCACCACATAAAAATTACGTTCAGCGCACTGATGACGGTGGCATAATTATCTCTTCTTCTTTTCACTGAAACGTGCATCGGTGCAATTCCTCTGTTTTTTCAAAATAATTTTGAACAACAATAGATATGTACTGATTGATCAATGAAGAGCTATTCTGTATGTGTACCTATGGATATTGACGCTAACTGATAACTGGCCAAATAATATTGTATAACTAATGTTTGGGACTCTGCACATTCTTTTTAATGTATGGATTAGATGCTGTTCCTAAGTATGATTGTGTATGACTGGCTTGATATGTGAGTATGTGTTTGTTTTTATTTTGTTTTGCTTTGCTAGGGAGCCTAAAATAAATCAAAATTTAAGAACTGTTTAACATTAATGAGAATATACCAAATAATAAAATACAAATAGAGTATGTTTGTCTCATGATATTGATTATTTACTGAGTTATACCTGGTTGTAAAGTAATGTAGAAGCATGTTCTTTCTATTGTTGTTTGATCATATATTTTTTCCCTGGTGTTGTCTTCTCCTATTATCAGTGTTCAGGAGCCCTCTAGTTTCTGGACTTACTTGTGGCAACAATAGGGGTTCTTGGCCCCTAACGGTCCTCAGCAGCCAAGGGGACTTCATCCTCCAACCAGTAGGTGGCAGGAGGCCCCTTTGCAGAGTGGTTGAGAAAGAGGGCGGAGCTTCCGATGAGGTCTCATAATTCTCTGCAAGCTCGCTTCTGACCTTTGTTTTGCCTCTTTCTGCTCATTTCTGACCTTTATTCTGGCTCTTTCTGTTGGTTTCTGACCTTTATTTTGCCTCTCTCTGCTCGTTTCTCACCTTTATTTTGCCTTTATTCACCTTCTTTCTGCTTGTTTCTCACCTTTTATTGCCTCTCTGCTCATTGCTGACCTTTATTTTGCCTCTTTATGCTCATTTCTCACCTTTATCATCCCTCTTTCTGCTCGCTTCTGACCTCTATTCTGCCTCTTTCTGCTTGTTTTTCACCTTTATCTTGCCTCTTTCTGCTCATTGCTGACCTTTGTTCTGTCTCTTTCTGCTTGTTTCTGACATTTAATCTGCCTCTTTCTACTTGTTTCTGACATCTATTCTGACTCTTGCTGCTCGTTTCTGACTTCTATTTTGCCTCTTTCTGCTCAATTCCGACCTTTATTCTGCTCATTTCTCATCTTTATTATGCCTCTTCTTCCTCATTTCTCAGCTCGATTCTGCCTCTTTCTGCTTGTTTCTAACCTCTATTCTGCCTCTTTCTGCTCATTGCTGACCTTTATATTGCCTCTTTGTGCTCGCTGCACACCTTTATTTTGCCTCTTGCTGCTAGTTTCTGACCTCTATTTTGCCTCTTTTTGCAAATTTCTGACCTTTATTATGCTATTTTCTGGTCCCTTCTGATCTTTATTCTTCCTCTTTCTGGTAATTTCTGACCTTTAGTTTGGCACTTTCTGCTCATTTCTGACCTTTATTTTGCTTATTTCTGCTTGTTTCTGACCTTTTTTCTGCCTCTTACTGCCGTTTCTGACCTCTATTTTGCCTCTTTCTGCTTGTTTCTGACCTTTATTCTGCCTTTTTCCCGCTCTTTTCTGACTTCTATTCTGCCTTTTGCTGCTTGTTTATGACCTCTAGTCTGCCTCTTGCTGCTCATTTCTCACCTTTATTTAGCCTCTTTCTGCTCGTTGCTGACCTTTATTCTGCCTCTTTCTGCTTGTTTCTGACCTTTATTCTACATCTTTCTGCACCTTTCTCACCTTTATCTTGCCTCTTTCTGCTCATTGCTGACCTTTATTCTGCCTCTTTCTGCTTGTTTCTGACCTTTATTTTGCCTCTCTATCCTCTTCCCCGGGACTGCGGTGGGCCTCAAGGCCCCTGCGGTCCCAGTCGGCTCCCTGCCTCCTATGGGGGCCGGCATTGCTGCTGCTCAGAGGGAGCTACTGGAAAGGCAGCTCCCTCTGTGCAACAACAATCTGTTTCATCTCTTTCCCTGCCTGTATGTATGTGGGCAGAGAAAGAGATGAAGCCTCCTCTTCCAGCAGACAGGAGCACTTTGACTACTCCTACGCCTGGAACCTGAGTGTTTGCTTATGCTTGGCGGGAGCTGTCAAAGTTTCATGTAACTCTGTGGAATTCCACAGAGTGAAACTCCGTGAGTTCCGCCCACCCCTACTTATAACTTAAAAAGAACTTACCTTACTTACCTGTAGTACCTTAAAGAATCAACTACACACCATAATCTATATTCCTGTCAAATTAAATTCAAATTCGTCCAACCGTTTTTGCACTATGCGTGAGTACAAAGTCTATCCGAAATGCAATGGTGCTAAAATGCATTTTGGGATCCCCCTTTATTCTTTACACCCTCTTAACAAATCTCCACAAATCTTGCATACTCCGCCAATGTAGAAAAAAGAATAGGTCTGCAAGTTTTGTGGTAGAGATGTGTAAAACAAGTGCATGGGTAGGAACTAGGCAGCCATAAGTGAGCCAGTGGAAGGAGAAGACAGGAATGTGCCATATAATGTTAAATATGCCACATTCCTGCCCTATCCCTTTCATGCAGTGCAGTGCAGCAAGGTGTCTTTCTGCATTGTGTTGCGTCAAATATTGATAAATCTGCCCCGTAAAGATTTATCTAAAAATCAAAGGAAAAATAATAGTAAAAAATAATAATATATACAACATAACTATGGGGTCTATTAGAATAGCGGGCGGAGGCACCACTGCGGCGCTGGCGGTGCGGAAAAATTCATTTTTCCGCCCGCGAGCAGTGGACCTCACGCCCGCCATATTAGAATGGGCAAAGAGAGCCCAATTCCCGTCCGCCGCTGTGCAATGCAAACCGCCATCAAAGTGCGCCCGCAACCGCGGCGGTGGGAGCCAATGGAGACACACCGCCGTGCGGAATGACGTCCGCTCCGGTCCACAAATTAGGATGCTCCAAACAACCAGTCGCACCTCAACGGAGAAACCGCCCAATCCTAGACGGCGGAACCTCGACAGCGGAGCGCGAAACCAAAGTCCCGGTCCACACCGCCCGGGCACGACCGCTATGGACCCAACCCTACACGTTTTCCTGGTGCTGTACCTGATACATCACCAGCAAATCATGGACCGCCGCGGACGCCGCCGCAGGTACACAATAACACAACCCCACACACAACCACAAAACACAACCCATGGACTGGCACAGGGTCCCTAACCACATCAGATACCCTGGTGGGGACAGGAACACATCCCCAAGTGCACACACACATGACCCACCTGTCACCGATACACCCCTCTGCATCCAGGTCACACATTGACCGCGATCGTGCTGCAATGTCATGGCCATGTCACCGCAGCGGTGAAGACAAGGGAATACATGCGCACAATGCAGAAGGCTGGGCCAGCGCCAGGCATGGGCAGGGCACAAAGACCACAGGGCCACAACTCCACCCTCCACAGACTAGCCCCCCACTGAAGGGACATGCCATGTGCCCCCCCTGTGCACCCCCATGCACAACAACAAGCCAGGTGACACCACACCCTGCACCACACACAAAACAAATAGGGACACAGCCACAGCAGGAGTGGCTGCACAGGAACACACAGCACAGAAGCACAGGTCCAGGGCTACACACACACCACAACAACACCACACCCATGGCAAGTAAACTCAGTACAAGCACCAAATGGACACACACACATACAAGGAACAAACATCTCACTGGACACACAGCCTGCCAAGTCACACACACATACCCCACACTGACACACAGACACATACACAGACCACATGCCACCAGCAATGGAGCACACAAAACAGGCAAGCCAAAGTGAGGTGCACACAAATGGAAGGCCAAGGAGACAACTACCAAGCATGTGTACAGCACATGCAAGACAAGGAACATAGAACAACACACTCAGCCCATCAAATCACACATGGCTGGCATAGTGATTGAAGTCAAACCACAGACAGCACAGTGCAACAACTCAGGGAGACAGCAAGGCAACACATGTATAGGCACAAGGATGAAAGGAAGGCCCTGAAGTCAAACTATGAACAGCCACACATATGTATACAAATACTTCACAGGAGTACTCCAGCAGCACAACACACAGGGCCCATTGACACACTCCATGACTGTCAAACACTAGTAGGAATCCACACACATACCGCCCCTCACATCTGCAGCACACAACACCAGTGTCAAACAAACAGAAGGGTGGCAATAATGTCCAGGCAATACACAGACAAACAATCACACTCCCTGGGGGTAGCCACAAACATCACATACACACAGGGATGCCAGAACCAATGTCTGCACAAAAACAACAGACAAACATCAGTGGATGCACACCAGCCAATGACAAGGCAACATACCCCCACAGCAGTGCATGCACAACAAGCAGTGTCTGCACAACAAGCATACCAGCCCCACACAGAAATGAGTGACACAACATGAACCCAAACAACACCAATCAGTGGATGCACACCAGCCAATGACAAGGCAACATACCCCCACAGCAGTGCATGCACAACAAGCAGTGTCTGCACAACAAGCATACCAGCCCCACACAGAAATGAGTGACACAACATGAACCCAAAAAACACCAATCAGCACAGCACAAAGACAACATCACACACAGGAAGTGAAGCAGTACCACAGCAAACACACATACATGCAACACAACACCAACAGATGCACAAGTCTGGCACAGAAAGGTGGAAACAACTTGACCAGGGGACTGGGCAGCACACACAGTTGAAGTGCATATGAGCAAACATAACTGACAAACAGCCCAAGAACATCACACAGAACCTATTGGGGAAATGTCCTGAGTGGCACATTGCCACTGTCCAAAGAACTGCACCACAAAGCACAGTGTCACATATCAAGTGATGGGGAGGCACACACACATGTAAAACAAGGGGACAGCTGACATCCAAGTGAAGTGCCATGGCAGGAGTGTACCATACACAAATAGAGGGAGTGCAGACTCACAATGGGTAGGCATCCCAAGCACAGATAGGGGATGGCAAGACACCACACACAACATCACATACTGGAGGCAAACAGGCACCATGTGACAGCAATGCATGAGAAAACACAACCACAATGGCAGTGTGGATCAGCAGGTCTGCACTGTCTCCACAAACAGTAACATGACAGATGGATGATCAACAAAACACAACACTAACTTGACAGACACACACACTGCATACTCACAAGTGACAGAAATAACAAGTAGGAGTCAGCCACAACTGCAAGGACACACAAACACACTGCACACTGCACAACATACAACTCACACATGTGTATACAACCACATCCACAGGGATAAACAATCCAAACAACAGGCACACATATCCTGGGTGAAACATGTGTGAAGTTGACAATGCAGGGGCACACACACATCAACACTCCAGACAAAGTCAAGACATTTACACTGCACACTTCTTGACCACCCAAGAGCACACATTGAAAGAAACCCATGGGACTAGGATGACTGCCCATCACAAGATGACCACACACATACACTACTGGGCACACATAAAATAAGAACACACATACATGATGAGCCTGGCCAGCATGCCTGCAATCCTCTGGACAGAATCCCATTCTGAGCTGGCAGTGCACCACAACTTGACATGTGTACAACACAGCCAACATGAACAAACAATGACAATGACAACTGCATTACACCTCACATCTACAACATTGCCCACACAAGTATCAGGGTCAGGAAGAACTGAAGTCCCTCACCCCTGCAAAAAATAGAGTAAGTGAGTTAAGACATTGGCAAGGTTGAAGTGGCACACACAGCATGTGGCACAGTAAACCATATACACACAGCAAAATAACTTTATTCAGTAAGGACACTGACAAAACAGACAACAGGAGCAACTGTCTTTATTCACAAATTGCACAGATAGGCAACAAGAGTAGATTATAGCAAGGCACAAAATGCAGGGCATGTCCATGAGAAGCTGCACAGACAGGGGCAAAACAACAAGGCCAGTTGCCAGTCCAAGGTGCAGAGTGAGTCCATGAGAAGCTGCACAGACAGGGGCAAAACAGCAAGGCCAGTGGCCAGTCCAAGGTGCAGAGTGAGTCCATGAGAAGCTGCACAGGCAGGGGCAAAACAGCAAGGCCAGTGGCCAGTCCAAGGTGCAGAGCATGTCCATGAGAAGCTGCACAGGCAGGGGGCACACAGCAGTGAACGACAAGACCAGTGGGCAGGACAAAGTGCAGAGTGAGTCCATGAGAAGCTGCACAGGCAGGGGGCACACAGCAGTGAATGACAAGGCCAGTGGGCAGGACAAAGTGCAGAGTGAGTTCATGAGAAGCTGCACATGCAGGGGGCACACAGCAGTGAACGACAAGGCCAGTGGGCAGGACAAAGTGCAGAGTGAGTCCATGAGAAGATGCACAGGCAGGGGGCACACAGCAGTGAACGACAAGGCCAGTGGGCAGGACAAAGTGCAGAGTGAGTCCATGAGAAGCTGCACAGGCAGGGGGCACACAGCACTGAACGACAAGGCCAGTTGGCAGGACAAAGTGCAGAGTGAGTCCATGAGAAGATGCACAGGCAGGGGGCACACAGCACTGAACGACAAGGCCAGTGGGCAGGACAAAGTGCAGAGTGAGTCCATGAGAAGATGCACAGGGAATGTCTGCAACTGTACCCTGACCATGGTCAGCAACACAGTCTGGGGTGTCACGATGTGCAGCACAGGCCATGCTGTGTGAGAGACAGGCGTGTGAGGTCGACCAACACTCAGACTTGGCTGTCAGTCGTACTGGGAGCTGGCTGTGTGTCGGGCACAGTTGGAGCACTTGACTGGGGAGAGGGAGGCACAGCTGAGGTATACCTATCAGTGCCTTGGCAAAACGGAGGGCTGCTTGGACCAGGTGGTGTAGTGGCACGTGGAGGTGGAGTCATGCAGACGTGAGACACAGTGTGGATGGGAGATTGTGGAGGGGTGCCTTTCCACTTCTTGGGGAGTCGCAATGGCTTCCCTGTCTTGGGAACAATGGGAAGTGACATGGACACATCAGGCTCCCTCAACACCAAGGCTGCAGCAGGTGCAGACGCTGGCCCTCCCTCTGGTGATGTGCTTGAACCTGCGCAACGCTTTGCATGGCCCTGGGTTTGCCCCTCCATCCCCTGCCTACCAGGTGGTCCCCCCCAGTGCCGTCCATTCCCTGCTTCACTGGGCTTGCAATGGGAGTCGAGGTAGTGGGTGAATCAGACTTGCAGCCCTTCTTATGCCTACCCTTGGCACTCACCACCTTCTCAGTGGGCATGGAAATTGTATGTTTGGTTTTGGGAGACGCTTTCGGGACAGGAGAGTCCTTGGCTGGGGATGGCCCTGAGGCACGTGACCCTGATGCCTGCTTCTTGGCTCTTTGTCCCCTGGTGTTGCCTGACGGGCTCTTGTCTGTGTGCACTGTGGTGGCTTTGGTCATCTGTGGGGATGGTGTCTGCGGCCTGGACCGCTTGGGCTTCTGTTGCTGCTGTGTGCTACGTGTGCCGTATCGTGACTTAGAGGTCTGTGGAGCGTGGTCACTATCGTCCGACGTGGCCACTGGCATGGGTGTGGACAAAGGGACTTTCGCTGGACTCCCAGATTGTGCCAGTTGAAGGGCTGATGTCACTGCAGTGGACAATGACTGGACAGTCCAGTGCAGCCCACCCACGTCTGAATGTATGCCCTCAATGAATGCAACCACCTGAGCCAATTTACTGTCGTGGTCCATGAATGCATTGAGGAGAGCTGTCTGGCCTACACACAGCTGGGGCAAAAGGTCCACAGACTCAGCACTGATGGCAGCAGGGGGGACCGGGGCAGGGGCTGCAGTGCCGGGGGTGAAGGACACCGTTCCCCTCTTAGCGGTGCGAACACGGGCAGCACCAGAGGAAGTGGCTGGGAGGGTGGGCACTGCACGCTGTGTGGTGGAAGATGATGCAGAGTCCCCGTTCCCTGTGCCTGCCAACATGTCTGCGTCACCGCTGGCATCAGATGACGTAGTACTTTGCGTCTCGGGCTGTGATTCCTCCAGCATACTCCTGTCCCCCTCCGAGGCGCTGGTCACATCTGTCTCACAGGGCTCCTCTGCAGCTGTTGTGCTAGTTTCCCCACCACTGGTGTCCGTCCCCTGTTCCTCCGTGACCACGGGAGATGCTGCATGAGAGAGAGAGATATAGGGTCAGTGCAGTGGCAGCAACAGAACAAACATATGCAATACAAACAACCATTAAGATGTCTAGATCTACATGTTGCACGCCACCCTGTGCAATTACATCATTCAAACCCACCTCTGTCATCACAACAGTGCGTGTGCACAATCAAACCAGGACAAAGTGAGCAATGTGATGACCACACAGCACAACATCCTGCATGTGGCTCCGTTACAACAGCAACACAGATAGCTCATACCTGTCTCACACCACCCACAATGCCATTGAAATGCCCCATACCAGTTTCCCAGTGTTAAGTACAGGTAGGACACATGCATGACAGCTGCAACCAGCACAGGTACAAGCTTACACTCACAGGCCACTGCATCACACTACCAACATCACATCGCCCAGCGCTGGCACATGCTGTGCACACATGCAGCCACACACAGCCATAGTCACCCTTCCCAGTACACTCACCCCTAATTGCCTGCTGATGCTCCTTCAATCGTGCAACCAGCTCAGGGTGAGTCACGGCCAAGATGCGGCACATTAGCGGTGTCATGCTGTGCCGTGCCATCCAGCCAGTGCGAGGGATCCGCCCCAGTGTCATCTCCGCAACGTTCTTTGCCAGCCGTGAGATGTCGTCCCACCTCTTGTGGCAGTGGGTGCGCCGTCGGTTTGATACTCCCAGAGCACGCACCTTGTTCGCAATGCCCCTCCACACGGCCTTACGCTGGTGTACCTTGAGCTGCAGGCATGGGAGACAAGAGGGGGCAAACATCAGTGACACAGTGTCATGTGACAAAATCACTCAGGACAGTAGCATGATACAGATCCATCACAAATCCACATATCTCACATGCAGAGACAGGAATGCTTTTCACATGGTACATCTGCATGTGAGAATCACACGTAAATGCATGCATGTGTGAGGGGGGACACAATACCTGCACATCTCATGTACAAGCAGGATGCCAGCACAGAAGACCATGTGTACTCTGCCCACATCTACTAACCATTTTTAGGTAGAGCAAGACATACGTCACAAAACAACATGTGTATGTGGCGAGACCCACTGTGTCCGACAATGCGCAGGCGTCAACGAACATGCACTGTGAGTAGCCCACTGTGTCATGTATGTCACATTGAGGGACATGATCTCACAAACCCACGCCCTTCTCACAGTGCCAGTTGTGTGCAATCTACAGGGTTGACATGGCACATTGATGGGGAGTCAAATTTGAAAATGAACATGTTACACTCTGTACAGTCAGTGATGTGTTCTTGTTGGATTGGGCGGTGACTGTGCAGGCCAGGTGGGCTCACACTGAGATGGACAACAGGGAACCGCAAAGACATGCACACTAGCAATCACTGTCCTGAATCCTCCATTACCAACTTGCTGCTTCACTGTATGGCTGACAAGACAAGACATGTCCCTCCAATCTTGATGTGCAGGCAGGGAGACTTGTGGAGTAGGGTACACACCCCTTCACCCAATGGAATGCAAGTTAGGCAATGCATGACACAAACCCACACTCACATGCACATACTGCATCAGACCGACTACATGTGTGCCCCCCCTGTACTCTCACACCCACTGTGGAAGACTTACCACGACATTTGGGGCACCATATAGCCTTGGGTACTGTGTGAGCACCTTGTCCACCAGGACCTCAAGCTCCTCGCCTGTGAAGGGACTGGCACGGATCTTCTCTGTCCTTGACATCACTGTTGGTTAGAGACAGCAGCTGCAGCAGCAGGTGAGGGTCTCAGGCAGCAGTCCCTGGAGGCAGCAGCAGGTGAGGGTCTCAGGCAGCAGTCCCTGGAGGCAGCAGCAGGTGAGGGTCTCAGGCAGCAGTCCCTGGAGGCAGCAGCAGGTGAGGGTCTCAGGCAGCAGGCTCTGTGAGCAGTGGAAATGTGGGGCACTCTCCCACACATATATAGCCCCCTGGTGTCGTTCCAGTAGTCCTGGGCTGCTGCAATTGGTGTACCAGGTCAGCCTTTTACAAATGCATCCAATGACTGGCACCATGGTGGTGTAGCACGCCTACCGCTATTTTCAAAATTGCATCAAGCTTCCGCGATCGCGGAGCCCATTGGCTGTAATGGCATGGACCATGGCGGTGACACATCGCTGGGGCCGGGCGGGCGCTACCGCAGTGGTGCATCTTTTGATTGCATCCAATGACCGGCACCGCGGTGGTGTAGCAAGCCTACCGCTATTTTCAAAATTGCATCAAGCTTCCGCGATCGCGGAGCCCATTGGCTGTAATGGCATGGACCATGGCGGTGACACACCACTGGGGCCGGGCGGGCGCTACCGCGGTGGTGCATCTTTTGATTGCATCCAATGACCGGCACCGCGGTGGTGTGGCACGCCTACCGCTACTTTCAAAATTGCATCAAGCTTCCGCGATCGCGGAGCCCATTGGCTGTAATGGCATGCACCATGGCGGTGACACACCGCTGGGGCCAGGTGGTAGTTTCCGTGATTTGGGTGCCATAGAGACACATGAGGCACCGCGATTTGGGTGGCGGAGCATGCCAACCACCATTTGGGCATGTCTCTGGGGCTATCAGTACCGCACCTGTGCATTGGGGAGTGTTGCACACACACCGCTAGGGCCAGGCGGTAGTTTCCGCGATTTGGGTGCCATAGAGACACATGAGGCACCGCGATTTGGGTGGCGGAGCATGCCAACCGCCATTTGGGCATGTCTCTGGGGCTATCAGTACCGCACCTGTGCATTGGGGAGTGTTGCACACACACCGCTGGGGCCAGGCGGTAGTTTCCGCGATTTGGGTGCCATAGAGACACATGAGGCACCGCGATTTGGGTGGCGGAGCATGCCAACCGCCATTTGGGCATGTCTCTGGGGCTATCAGTACCGCACCTGTGCATTGGGGAGTGTTGCACACACACCGCTGGGGCCAGGCGGTAGTTTCCGCGATTTGGGTGCCATAGAGACACATGAGGCACCGCGATTTGGGTGGCGGAGCATGCCAACCGCCATTTGGGCATGTCTCTGGGGCTATCAGTACCGCACCTGTGCATTGGGGAGTGTTGCACACACACCGCTGGGGCCAGGCGGTAGTTTCCGCGATTTGGGTGCCATAGAGACACATGAGGCACCGCGATTTGGGTGGCGGAGCATGCCAACCGCCATTTGGGCATCACTTGTCTCTCACTACCGCACCTACAGTACACTACACTACACTACACTACACTACAGGCCAGTGTTGGTATGGACAATACAATGTGTACACATGTGAATGTGTTGATGTGCATTGTCAATCACAGCAATGTTTGTCTCAATTGATGATGTTTGTTTTAGCATGTCCTCTCATGTTAGATCATGCACACACTCGTCATTGATGCTCAGACTGTGGTCATTGTGTTGTTGAGGTGTGCCAGGTTCAATTGACGCCTGAATGTGTGTCATGTACAGCAGCTAGGTAGGATACCGTGGGGTTGCCTTGTCACACATGTGCAGGATGACAGACTCCCAGGCGTGCCCATGGGGAATGGGGCCATATCCCAATGTCCATTCACTTTGACCGAGGTGTTGTTTGGGGGACTTGCTGTGTGTAATTAGACAAGTGTGTGATTTGTGTAGTTGAAGGGGTCCCTACATGTCAGCTGGTCTGTGACTCAATTCATATGACATTCTTTGTTGGCGTTGTGTCAGCCATGATGTGAGATGCTGTGCACATCCCATGATGTATTGCATTACAATGTGTCCACTCTCATCTCAACTAGGAGGAGACCAAATCTGCATCGTCACTTGACAGTGCTGGCAGACATGGAGGATGAGGCGATCATCCGGAAATGCCATCTGGATAAAGCCACCCTAAAGACCCTTTGTGATTTGTTGGAGCCCCAACTGCAGCCTCGCCGAACATATCCAACAGCTTTCACCCCAACGTATAAGGTGATGGCGGCACTGCATTTTTTTGCCACTGGATCATTCCAGAACACGGTGGCCGAGGCAGGTGGGATGTCACAACCTATGTTCAGCATGGTGCTGCGTGATGTTCTGTCCGCCATGATGATCTACAAGGACAGATATATACATTTCCCCAGGGGGACTGAATTGGCAGCTGTAAAGGGAGATTTCTATCCCCTCGGACACATCCCCCATGTTGTTGGTGCCATTGATTGCACCCATGTTGGGCTAGTGCCACCACAGGCCCGTGAGCACGTCTACAGGAATCGTAAACATTACCACTCCATAAATGTGCAAGTGGTATGCCTGGCAGATATGATCATCTCACACGTGTGTGCAAAATATCCAGGCTCGGCCCATGACTCATACATCCTGCGTAGCAGCATTGTACCCCAGCTGATGGCCAATCTGCTTCCTGAGCGTGCATGGATTGTGGGTGAGTATGCCTAGTCATTTGGCGTGCTGTGTGTGTGACCTGCTGTCCTCTGCATCTGCGACATTGCAATATTTCTTTGTGTTTATCACACATAGGTGACTCTGCATATCCCAACCGTCCTTGGTTGCTGAGCCCACTGCGGAACCCCAGGACACCAGCTGATGTCCGCTATAATGATGCCCATGGGAGGACACATCGTGTGGTGGAGCGTACCTTTGGACTGCTGAAGTCACGTTTCCGCTGCCTGGACAAGACCGGAGGGGCACTGATGTACTCGCCCAGGAAGGTGTGTCAGATTGTAGTGGCATGCTGCATGCTCCACAACCTAGCCATTCGCAAGGAGATTCCCCTGCTCCTGGATGATGATGAGCAGCCAAGGCCCCCGCCTGCAAACCAACCCGTGTCCAGTGATGATGACAGTGGAGAGGAGGAAGGTGTTGACCTGCGTCAACAGCTCATCACCCGCTACTTCACTTGAAGGTGGGTGACAATGTACAACGTACCCATTGTCTGATGATGTTGCTGTTGTTGTGAAGGTGTAAGTGAGATTTGTGACAGCAGCCAGTTGTAGACTCAGTGTTTGCTGTCAATGTTCATGGGACAGTTCATTTATGAACATCTACAGGATGTGTATGTTGGCACTTGTTGCCCATTGTTATGTGTGCATGTGGGTTGTTCTTGTTGTGAAGTGTTGTGTGATGTCTGTGATGCCACACCCAGACTAGTGAATGTTGTTCTGTTGTGTTTTCCTAGGTGCCTTCGACCTCTCCTTGCCTACATACACTCCGTCCCCTGGTACATTGTATTCATGGTGAAAATTGTACATCCTGGAATAAAGACGGAGCAGGTACAACAACATGTGTGTAAGGATTTGTTTATTTACAAAGGTGACATGTGAGGGGGTACATTTACAGTGAGGTGATTAGTGGAGCAGTGAGTTGACAGTTATGGTAAATGAGATAATCGAGTGGTCACCACATAGGTGTGGTGACCCAGTCCAACAGACAGATGCCATTCACAAGGCAGTGTGGGGAAGGACAGTCCAAAAAGTCAATGCAGTGGTGAAGAGGGTTGCCATCATGGCTGGCTGCGTGACTGGCGTTTGGCATGTGCTTTGCCAACAGATACTCCCAGGGTTTTCTTCGGACGGCCCCTTCTCCGCTTGGCAGGGGGGGCCTCTGCTATAGGGCCAGTGGTGTCTGAGGACTCACCCCTCTCTGTGGCCGCAGGGGAGGATGGTGAACTGTCATCCTGCGGACCACCAGTGGGAGGGGGAGGTGTTGTTTGTGGCGCAGGCCTGTCCCTCAGTACCGCCACTAGCTGGCCCAAGAGGTCCACAATTTGTCCCATGCGGGTGTCCATGGACCTCATCAGCAGGAGGAGCTCACGTGAATCTTGTTCGGACCGGGCCGTTTGTCCCTGGGCCCGTTCATATGCCCCAAGGACTCTGTGGATGTGGTCCAGGGATTCGGTCCCAGGCTGTGATTGTTTGTGGGTGACCCTGCCCCTCCCACCTGCACTGCTGCCACGGACCTGTTGCCTCTCCACTGTTGGACCACACATCCTCTCCCTGCCCTCCTCAGTTGGTGGGGTGGAGTGGTCATCCTGTGGGACAGGGAGGGTGTTGCAGGCACCACTGGTGGATGTGGTTGTGGTTGTGGTGGTGGTGGAGGACGCACCGGACGTAACAGCAGTGGCCTGCAGATTGGTTGTTGTAGCTGCAGGTGTGTTGGGGGGTTGATGGGTTCCTGGGACCTGTTGCGCCCTGGAACACCAGATGGGCCGGCCTCGGTCTCCTCGTCCAAAGATTCCTGGGAGTCAACATCCGAGAGTCGATGTTCCGGGGGGGGGGAGACTGGCCCTGCAGGTTGCTGGTGTCGTCCTCTGCAGTCAATTCTTGGTCACCTGTGGGTCAGATGGGAAATGGTCATTGGGGTGCACCCCGCAAGCTTTGTGTTAGCTGTGTGTCATTCACTGTTAGTACACTACACAGTTGCCTGATCATCACATTGTTTCCTATGTGCACTACTGTGCCTCCTGACATGCTGCGGTGGTACATGCATTTCTTGTCCATGGTGTGAGGTGTCAATATATACCATGCGCCACGTGCATAATTTGTGAGTACAGGGACATGTTGACAACTAGGGCCTTGCGCAAAATATGATTTTTGTGCGGACTGTTTGTAGATTTTTATGACCTGTCAGCCGTCACATCTGGGCTTGTTCTGGCCATTGTCATCTCCTGCATACCTTTGTCTTGTCATGTGCATGTCTGGATTGGTACCACATACCATGGTTTCTTACTTTTCATATGGTCCTTGTTACTCTGGCCCCATGGCACTGAACCTGTCATTCATTGCTGTGCATGATTGTTCCCAGTCTTTCCTCTACATGTGCATTGGTGTGTCACACTTTGGTTGCTGTGACAGTTTCCTTTGCTTAGCTGTGTGCACACTGTGCGTGGCAATATGATCGGTGTGCATATTTGTGCATTGAGAGGACTGGTGTTGTCATATGGCACCATTCTTTTTGTGTTGAATGGCTAGGTGCACGTACTGCCTACTTACCTGTTGTGTGTTAGCATTTGTCTTTGTTTTGTGACACATCTGTGTGTGCGTGGTGGAGGCTTGCATCCTGCTCAGTGGTGGCACAAGACAGAATAATATGTCTGGCTAGCTGCTTGTCTATTTGAAGTGATCCATTATATGCCACATGCTTCTGGGTAGGGTGGGGGAGTGCTCCATCCTGCTGAGGTGTGGGACAGGGGGCATGGTGGGAGTAGTAGTACAGGCCTCCCTCCCACAAACAGCCCTCCATGGCAAGATGGCTACCTACCTGTAAGTTTGTTTGTTGGGGATGTAATGGCTGACATATGCTTCTGGGCGGGGTGGGGGAGTGCTCCATCCTGCTGAGGTGTGGGACAGGGGGCATGGTGGGAGTAGTAGTACAGGCCTCCCTCCCACAAACAGCCCTCCATGGCAAGATGGCTACCTACCTGTAAGTTTGTTTGTTGGGGATGTAATGGCTGACACATGCTTCTGGGTGGGGTGGGGGAGTGATCCATCCTGCTGAGGTGTGGGCCAGGGGGCATGGTGGGAGTAGTAGTACAGGCCTCCCTCCCCCAAACAGCCCTCCATGGCAAGATGGCTACCTACCTGTAAGTTTGTTTGTTGGGGATGTAATGGCTGACACATGCTTCTGGGTGGGGTGGGGGAGTGCTCCATCCTGCTGAGGTGTGGGCCAGGGGGCATGGTAGGAGTAGTAGTACAGGCCTCCCTCCCCCAAACAGCCCTCCATGGCAAGATGGCTACCTACCTGTAAGTTTGTTTGTTTGGGATGTAATGGCTGACACATGCTTCTGGGTGGGGTGGGGGAGTGCTCCATCCTGCTGAGGTGTGGGCCAGGGGGCATGGTGGGAGTAGTAGTACAGGCCTCCCTCCCCCAAACAGCTCTCCATGGCAAGATGGCTACCTACCTGTAAGTTTGTTTGTTGGGGATGTAATGGATGACACATGCTTCTGGGTGGGGTGGGGGAGTGCTCCATCCTGCTGAGGTGTGGGACAGTGGGCATGGTGGGAGTTGCAGTGCTGGCTGCCTGTGCACATGCACCCATGGTAATGTTGCTAGCTACATTGGTGGTGATTGGGAGGGGGTGTATGTTGGATCTGTGAGACATGTTTTTGTGAGTGTGTGGTGCAGATGAATGGAATTGGTTCTAGGAGGTGTAGCTTTGCAGTTGTGCAAGGCAGTACATAGCTGTGTGGTGGTAGTAATTTGTTTGTACTTACCAGCCTCCACTCCCCCGGGTACTCCTGTGAGACTCTCTGGATGCAGTATGGCAAGCACCTTCTCCTCCCATGGGGTGAATGGTTTTGTTGGTATGGGAGTGCCACCGCCAGTCCTGTCAGCCAGCTCACGGTTCTTGGTCCTCCTCTCTTTGACAACCCTCTTCAAGTCATGCCACCGCTTCATGATTTCCTTTCTGGATCTTGGGATGGTCCCTACTGCATTGACCTTCTGGACTATCCTTGCCCACATTTGAGTCCTTGTGGCTAATGGTGTCTGTTGGACCAGGCTACCAAACAGTTGTGGTTCCACTCTGACTATCTCATCTACCATAACCTTCAACTCACTCTCTGTGAATTTGGGCATTTTATGTGTTGACATGGTGTGTGATGTGCAGAGGGGTTATAGGTGCAGGGGTGTAAGTGGTGGTGGTGGTGGTGATGTGTATGGTGTGTGATGTGCAAAGGGGTTAGGGGTGCAGGTGTGGAAGTGGTGGTGGTGCTGTGTGTGGTGTGAGTGGTGATGGTGTGTAGCTTTGCCTATCCTTTGTTCTCAGGGGTTGGGCCCTTCAGCTGTGGGGTAGTGCAGAGGATTGTGGTCAATGAAGGTACTGGTTTTATGCTCTGCTATGTGGGTGTGTCCACATGTGGGAGTGCTCTCAGGTGTGTTGTGTGGGTTGTCCTTGTATTTTTTTTGTTGTTGCAATGTTGTGTCATTGGGGTGTGTTTTCTGTTTTTGGGTGGCATGGCTACTTTGGTGTGGGCACTTTGTGGCCTTATTGTGGGTTTTTTAATTCGTCCGCCAAATTTGTCACGGAGCGTCCGCGGCGGTGGCTTTGCTGCAGCTCTTCCGCATGCTCTCCCATTCATCACTGTTAGCGACCGCGGCGGTCGGAAACAGCGGAACGTGCCGCGGGACCATCGGGGATATCCTAATTTCCCGTGCGGTGTCTCCGCTATCCTTGCGGCGGGTTGGTGTTTTTCCGCACCGGATCCGTCTGCCGCGGACGTGTTTTGGCCATCTCCGCACGCTACGGGCGGTTTTTCTTCCCCCCGTTCCGCCGCGGTCAGGGTTTTTTGGCGGTTGATCCTAATTTGGCTGCCGGTTTCTCCCCGGTGCCGACGGGCGGTTGTTTTCCGCTTCCATGGCGGTCGGGGTGATTTTCCGACCGCCATCCTAATGAGCCCCTATATGTTTAATATATCATAAAATAAACCAGAATAATTTCATAAACATATTTAAAAATCCTAAAAACTGATACATACTTACAATAATATAGTTTTATCTCACAAAATAAAAGCAAAACATATTAAATTACTCCCTCCTCATTTCCCTTTAAACCCAACATCTTGCTCCTTAAAGTATATTGGATAACATAGATTAAAACAATATTAGAAAAATAATAACTTATACCTATTACACATAAAACAATTAGATATATTACAGTCATATTAAACACAACAATATTTTTAACAAGGATAATAACAAATAGTGGAAAAAATGATATTCTTACCTGTGATATTCTGTCCCACAATTTTTTGGACATGATATTTGTGTCAAATGATATTTTTGGAACAGCATTTTGGTAGAACATTACAACATTACAAACAAAAGAAAATAATACTATCTGCCAACATTTGCAATATGGGGATGAAAAAGAAAAAACAATCTCTCCACTTGTTTCCTGAGTGGACTGGGAGAAACAAGTGTCTTAAAAAAAAACCTTCCCACCTCACCCACTCCAGCCCAGAAGCATTGGCAAGGCCCCAACAGAAGCAAATAGGAGAGAGTCTGAGGAAGCAGCTAACATGACAACAGCAAAGCCTGCTAAGAAGGCTCCCACTGAGCACAAGCTTGCTCGGGCAAGTGAGTGGCAGTTCTTTTCTGCCTCTATACAACATTGCTTTTTCCTTGACCCTGTTCTTTCTCACCATGTCATTTGATCAGGGAAACCAGTGCTCTCATGCACCACCGTTGGGAAGGTAGAATAGCCACTTCTGTTGCCAGTAACCAATTAAGGGAGGCCTTAAGGTACAGGAGCTGGTGTAGTGGTTGAGCAAGCTGAATGTATTAGCTTGATCTGCTGGCGAGTATAGTGTTAGCATTTCTTTGCCACAAATGGACACAGTATGGATGGAAACTCTCCCATTTTCTTGTCAGTTGGCACAAATACCGGCATAGCGTTTTGCCTTTGTGTTTTCTGTGAAACAAAATAGCAATGGTCTTAACAAGATGATAGTCCTGATTTACGTTGGAAAGTTGCCTAAAGTAATGCAAAGCAGAGCTATACACTACTTTGCACAACTTTATATCAAGAGGGCATTCCATGGGTGGTAAATGGGTGTTCCCCTGCAACCACCCAGGGTTTTTAATGCAAATCCCTATTCACTAACATTTGTAGACATGGATTTGCACTAAAACAGTATGCCTCCCTGATGCAGGCGTAAAGCTTTGAGAAAAATGCTCTGTTCTGAAAATTTTTCAACTTTGCAATTGTGCTGCACTTAATTCTCCCCTACTAGTACAAAACCTATGCTTGACAAAATACTCACACCCTTGCACAGTGGTGAAAGTGGGTCTGCGCAGGGAAATGACAGGTACAAGTGCACCAGTGCCAGGGAGAAAAGAACAGGACCCTATTTTTGTAGGTATGGTGCTGTTTTTGTATTTCCTATTTGCCAAAAGCAGCACATCAACTTTGGTTTCTGTGCTGCATCGCGCCAAAAATTAGTAAGCCTGCCTCTAAGTATGTTGAGGGAGGTATGTTTGCAGTTGATCCAGGACATCTGCTGGTTTATGATGGTTAACATGCATGCACTTCCATTCAAATGACCATCACAATCTACATAATACAACGTACAGCCCTAGAAGGGCTAAGAGAGAAAAAGAGAGAAAAAGAGAGAAATGAGAGGAAGTTACAGCCACTTTGTATGTCATCCAGAAGCAAAAATATGGATATGCAGTTGGATATGTATGGACTGAGGCAAGTGTTGACTCTATGTAGCATTCAACATGATAGTTCCTGGGAGGTACAAAATATGTAACATTAGGGTGCTTATTCCGAGTTTGGTGGTCCGTGGACCGCCATGTCTACGATCCGACTGCCGTAAACTCGGCAGTCCGACCACCGTCTTAAGAGTAGGGAGGGGTGCAGAGACAGACTATCGAGTACAAAATATCAAGTTGCACAAATATCGAGTCATTATTATCGTTGGTCAGAAATATTGACAGCAAGAATATCATGGTCAAGAATATCTATTTTAAAACATATCGAAGTGTTTAATATCGTTTGCAAAAATATAGTTGTTAAAAATATCGCTTTTTATTATTGTTATGTATGTTAGTATATATTTTATATGTATGTGATGTATGTTTTTTTGTATAAGAATTGTTTGTATTTTTAATATATGTGTTAAATTTTTAGTAGTTATTATTTTTTTTATTTGAATTTTGCGCTTTTAGTTCCGTAGCGGGTTGTGGGTTTATTGGGGAATATGGTGGGAAGTAATTTAATTATATTAAATATTTTTTTATTTGAATTTTGCGTTTTTAGTTCTGTAGCGGGTTGTGGGTTTATAGGGGAATAGGGTGGGAAGTAATTTAATTATATTAAATGTATTGGTTAATTTGTATTTATTAATATTTGTTTAATTGATATATTATAGTGTTAAATGTGTAAAGTAATTTATTATTAATTAATTAATATTTGGTTATTAATTAATTTTAATTGGTAATTAATTAAGGTAATTGTGTAATTATTTTGAGGTGTGTGTTGTGGTGTTTATAGGTGCAAAGGGTGGGAAGTAATTTATTTTTAATTTATGAATTAATAATTGGTTGTTAATTAATTAATTGGTTATTAATTTTGGTAAATTTGTAATTAATGTTAGGTGTGTGTTGTGGTGTTTATAGGTGTAAAGGGTGGGAAGTAATTTATTTTTGATTGCTGAATTAGTAATTTGTTGTTAATTAATTTTAGTAAATTAATTGGTAATTAAATATGGTAATTGTGTAATTAATTTTAGGTGTGTGTTGTGGTTTTTATTAGAGTAAAGGGTGGGAAGTAATTTGTGTTTAATTAATTATATTTAGTTGTTAATTAATGTTAATTATTTTATATTTATTTTGGGTAATTGTTTATTTTTGTGTGTGTTGTTTTTATTTTTAAAGAGGTAAAGGGTGGGTATTAAATGAATTGTAATTATTTAATTATTAGTTGTTAATAGTAATAGTTTTTCTTTTAAAAATAATATTTAATTGTGTTTTATAATTTTATAGTTTAATTTAGGTGTGTGTTGTGGATATTATAGTGTTAAAGCATGTGTACTCAATGAATGTTTATTATTTTTTTGTTAATAAGATTTTTTAATTGATTATTAATTATGTTAATTATGGAAATAAATGTAATTAAAAATGTTGAAGTGTTTTGTTATTGGTGTGGTGTTATAGGGTAGGAACTAAAATAAATACATTTATGTTTTAAATAATTTTTTTGTTTGTTAATATTTGCTACTTTTAAATAATTATTGTTTATAAATGTATTTATTAGTTTATTTTATATATTATTTGTAGGTTTTTGCTATATGTAATTAATATTATAATGTGTGTTCTTCTTATATGTTTAATATATTTAATTTTATATTTTTTAAATATTTTTTATTTTTTTTTATGATTTTAAAATTTTGTAATATTTTTTGTTGTTTTTCAATTGTTTAAGTGTTATTAGTAATTTTTGTTTCTCTGCTATCCAGCACTGTCCCTACTGTTGCACTCACTGGAGTGGGAATAGTAATTTTTGCCCCTCCGCTAGCTATCATTTTCTCTACTGTTGCACTCACTGGAGTTTGAATAGTAAATTTAATTCCTTCATTATCCAACACTTACCCTACTTTTGCACTCACTGCAGTGGGAATAGTAATTTTTACCCCTCCGCTATCCAACACTTTCCCTACTGTTGCACTCTTTGGAGTGAGAATAGTAATTTTTGCCCCTCCGCTATCCAGCACTTTCCCTACTATTGCACTCACTGGAGTGGGAATAGTAATTTTTACCCCTCCGCTATCCAACACTTTCCCTATTGTTGCACTCACTGGAGTGGGAATAGTAATTTCTGCCCCTCCACTATCCAACATTTTCCCTACTGTTGCATTCACTGGAGTTGGAATAGTAAATTTAATGAGTCCGCTATCCAACACTTACCCTAGATTTGCACTCATTGGAGTGGGAATAGTAATTTTTAACCCTCTGCTATCCAACACTTTCTCTACTGTTGCACTCTTTGGAATGGGAATAGTAATTTTTACCCCTCCGCTATCCAACACTTTTCCTACTGTTGCACTCTTTAGAGTGGGAATAGTAATTTTTCCCCTCCGAAATCCAACACTTTCTTACTCTTGCTATCACTGGAGTGGGAATAGTAATTTTTACCCCTCTACTATCCAACACTTTCTCTAATGTTACACTCACTGGAGTTGGAACAGTAAATTGAATTATTCCGCTATCCAACACTTTCCCTATTGTTGCACTTATTGTATTGGGAAATGTAAGTTTACATTTTTTTAATAGTTTAATGTTTTAATTTTTTATAGAATGTTTTTTCATTTTAAATTATTGAGATAAATATATATATTTTATATAATTTTAAAGTTTAAAAATCAAATAAAGATAATAGTTAATAAATTATTTTAAAGTAAATATATGTATATGTATAAATTATTATGTTTGTGTGTTTATATTTTTTTAAATTAAGTTTATTTGTTATATTTAGTTAAAATGTATATCGATTGTAATTTATTTTTTTAAATAATAATAATATTTAATATATTTACTATATATTATTTTATTTTATATATATTTTTAAATCGATATTTTTTTACATCTATATTTTTTACCTCGATATTTTTGATTCGATATTTTTGTACATACCTGTTAAGGTATTGGAGTTGATATCTTTTTTCGATATTTTTTTTCCAATATTTAGAACATCGATTTTTGTTACATCGATATTCTATCAGTGAACCGTAGGGTGGATTGGGTGAGCGAAGACTGCTGTCGAACTGCCGACACCTCCAGGCAACACCAAGTGCGGCGATCATGGAGCGGGCTAGTGAGGCTGTGGGAGACTCCGACCGCCACCGTATCTGCCCGCCCAATTACAAGTTGCTTTATAGCCGGCGTGACAGTGGCAGTCCAACCACCACATCTGAGACAGCAGAAAGGGTGGGATATGAGGCTGAAACTCACCTCTACTCACTTTTACAGGTCCTGTGCTGCCATGGAGCTGATCCTACACATCCTGCTGCTGCTCTACCTGCTCAACCATGTTCAAAACCAAGTATGTCATGGACTAAATCGGCGGTAAGTCATACAACTACCTGTAGCCATTGACTCCTCTGTAAAACGATGCCTCTCCATGGACTATTAAAGGGAGTTTGGGTCCCCAATTAATTTCCACATATACAGGGACTCTGTCTGGGTTTGTCTCTTAACAATCATCTGAAACACATCTGTAGGATGCTCCCCTAAGCCAAAACACTGTTACTGCACAGTGGACATGTGTTAGCAAATTATTTAAAGAGATAGTGTGCATCAATTTGTGCAACACAACACAACCTCCTCATCAGTATCACACCTATTGTCTGTCACACATAACTTCTGCCCTTTCCCACTTCTTTGCCATTTCACCACTGACCTACACTAGTCATGTAGCTTACTATTTCTCAAGTGTTGCTAAAGTGACATTGAAATTACTACAACTACCGTGAGGCCTTGTGATTGTAACTCTGACCAAGATGCTACACTCCTTTTGCCCCCTCTCACTTGTCTGCTATGTCAGTACTGATCTACACTCGTCATGCAGCTTTCCATTTCTCAAGTGTTGCTAATGTTACTTTGAACTGACTCCAACTACCATGAGGCCTTGTAATTGTATCTCTGACCAAGATGCTATAGTGAATGTGACACACTCACAGTGCACTCATCCCAGGTCCTCTTGTGAGTTCAAAGAAACATCAGTATGGATGTGTCATTAAATGAAACACACCTTCTCTGCTACAACTCTTTAGTGGACTCTCACACGTCACCCACATGGAAAGGCAATGTCAGTCAATGGGATTACATAGAATCAGTGTGAGAAGCATTCTAAGGGCACAATGGAAACACTTTCTGCAGGATAGCTATGCCTCTTTCAGAGGGAACCCTAAAAGGCTGAAGCACTGGGGCCACTACATTTTGCACATCTCTGACAAACTCCATGTGCACTGGAACTGGGAACTGAAGTATATCACAGACAACCAATAGAATAACCAAGTGCCAGGCATGTGTAGGCAATGGGTAAGTGCAACGTATGAAAGCAAACGCAGCACATACAGCATGTGGCATACATCTAAATAAAGTTGCTGTACAGTACACACTGCAAAATGGACACATGTCCATGCAGAACTACAGAATGGTATGACAAGTTGACACCCTCCATGTGTGGATACACAAATATCTAACTTTAACACACCTAACACATGCCCAACCTACAACATAGGAAGAAGGACAAGCTAAATGATGTTGACAGTAGCCAGGCCAAGCTGAACTACTTACACATACCATTTCACCCAATGCAATGTCTGCCCCATCGGGATGTCAACCCACATAGACATCCATCGAACATTTACCCTTGTCCTGTCTAACTCCACCACTGGCTCTAAGGTCACATCATACTGTATCAGCAATCAGGGATCAAACAAACACAACTTTACTCACAAAGCACTAACTATACAAGAACATCAAATAGATAGAAAAGTAATGGCAAGACTAATGTCTTCCAAACTCTGAAATGGTTTACTGAAAGGATTTAAACAAATCCTCCCCCCCAAAAAACAAAGGCCAATGGCCAGTTCATTCATTGTCCATGTGCCACAGCATAATGCTGTGCCACCAAACATTCTCTTACTGACCCTGCCAGGGAAACCTCCCCAGGAAGGGGCATCTAGTGGGCAGTCCAGGCACTTCATTTATGTAATTTGGGAGGGCTGGGGTCGGTATTGGGAGGGGTTGGGTTGACTTTGGGAGGGGGGAGTGGCTGTGGCAGAGGTAAGGGCAAGGTCAAACATAGGACTTTCCTGGGCAGCCTGGGGAGGTGGGATGACAAGAGGTGGGCTTTTGGAGGTAGATGGAGTATCAATGTGTGTTTTGCGTGTATGTGTTGTTGGTGCAGGTATGTGTGGATCTGGTTTTTTGTGTCTGTATTGTAGGTGTCTGTTTTTTGGGTGAGATTTTGCCTTTGCATGTTTTTTGGGGTGTTTGCTGTGGATGTGGTGGGTATGTTGTATCTCTGGGCTATGTCTGTTGGTGCTGGGTCTGTGGGTATGTTTGTGGTGGGGCTGGTGACTGGGGTTGAGTGTCTGTTGATTGGTTGCATGCCTGGACTTCTTGCTGCATTTTGGTGTGTGTGTGCTGCATGTGGATATTGTGAGTGTATGCTTCAGTCTGCATAGGCTGTGAACCGGTCAGGGTAAACAGATTTTGGATGGGGTAGAGGCAGGTGGTGGGGTGGTAGCCTGGGGTGGGTGTAAGGCTGCTGTAAGTGAGAAGGCCAGAGCCTGAAATGACCTCTATAGGCCAGAAATACTACTGTGAATGCTTTCCAAGTAGTCCAGCATGTGTGTCAGCTGGCTGGACTGTCCCTGTATGGCATTCAGCAGTGCAGTCTGCCCAAAAGAAATCTGTCTCAGGAGGTCAATAGCCTACTCACTAAGGGCAGTTGGTGCCGCAAGGGCTGAGGTGCCTAGAGCAAAGGAGACGCTGCCCTTTTTATGGGAGCAGAGTTGGACAACTTGGTGGGGAGCAGCAGGGAGGATGCAAATGGAACAGGGGGAGGTGGACAAGGATGTTGTGGACACAGGTCCTGTGGGTTCTGTCACCACCAGGGAGTTGCCACTGGAGGTCGACTCAGAAGAAGTTGACATCAAATCAGGTGCCTCCATGGAATGATCCCCACCCTCTGGGCCACTGCCTTCATCAGTGTCAGTCTCCCGCCTGGAGGCATTCCGGCCAGCTGCATCCACAACGTCTTTGGCACGGTCTCCTCTGCTTGCCTTAAAAAGACAATTGAAATAGTAAGACATCTGCGTAAACTCAATGTACAAACAGCTCTTAACAATAACATTATCAAAGGTGCACAGATCATTCCACCAACAAGGTTTCCTAAAACTTGCATGGAGACAAGGAGGCCCTAAGTTTTCTGTCAGAAGATGCACATATATCTATAGTACAAGACCCCACCTATGGCTAGGGACATCTCCAGTCTACATTGGACCTGGTGGGAACACCATCCTCAGATTGCATATCTACAACTCAGTAGAATAGTGAAAGTCTTAAGAGGTTTAGGTAATCTCCAGTCGATCAATATGAGGTGTCACTTGTGTACAAAAGGGAAGGCACATCACAGTACCCAAAATGTTTTGCACACACAAATACCAATGTATCACAGTGTTTAAACACAAACATATGACCACACCAAATCTGCATGTCACTCCCTGATGCATGTCATCAGCCAGTGAATGCACCTTCAAAAGTCTACATGTGTAGTTCACATAACTCTATACTCCCACATCAATGGCATAGAGGATCAGTTTGTGAGACACAACTGTAAGTGTACCTACCATTAAATACATAGCCTCAACAATAGAACATGACTAATAAGAGAGATTAATGTCTCTTCGTAAGTCTAACAAACCCACCCATGTCTAAAAACTCCTGTCTGTGTGTCTACATCACCTGCATCCCCAGCATGAATGATCATTGTCCTTCACACATTGGCCAACACATACAAGTGTGGGGGACTCACACCTTAATGTAGACCTTTACATCATGTATAATACGCTTGTGCTGATGATAGCACAACAAATTAAAGCTATGCATGCCATCATGTAGGCATAAATACTGATGGCACAAGTGTTGTTTGCCATCTCAAAATGCTGTACATATCACACTTACCAAGGTCAAGTATGGCTCATTGTCTGCATCCTATGTGCACTGTATGCCATGTCACATGTAAGAGATCCCCAGGACAAGATAAACAGTATTGGGGAGCATCACTCCTGACACAAAGAAGACATGTGGTCTGTGTGCGGCAGCTGACACACACAACATCAAACATAAGTAGGTAAACTGTCACATTACTTAGCCATGTGTCTGTACAACTCTGAAGATAGACATGTGACTTGACTCACCTTTGGATCTGGTCCAAAAGTATTAGGTTTTGGTGAAACATCAGATCCTATGACAAGACCTACACATACAACAACACTGCTAATCCTTAGAACACGAGTAACCTACAATGTTGATGGGGAAACTGCTGCTTCTAACAGGAGGAAAATGTTAATGCACAGTGTCTGACTCGGCCCAATACTCACCCCCTCCTAGCTGCTGTTGGTCCCTCAACTGCCCATCAAGCTCCGGGTAGGCCACCACCAGAATGCAGGCCATTTGGGGAGTCAGAGTCCGGCGTGTGCCACTACCACGTTGGGAGGACTTACCCAGCTGGACCTCCATGACCTTACTGGTCCAGCATTTCAGGTCCTCCCCATACCTCTTCCTGCAGTTGATGCTGCACCAGCATTAGACCCCAAGGGAATGCACTTTCTGGGTGATGGCTTTCCACATTCCCTGCTTCTGATGGGTGTTGACCTGTATATATCCAAGAGATGAAGCAAACATTGTAACGGCAAGTAAATGGATCAATGTCGGGGTCACACACATTTTGGAGACATCTAGCACAAGCAAGTAACAATTCTTAATACACTACATGTTTTAACAACTCGAGTCCATCCTTTAATGACCTTTTATTCTCATTTATTTATTGTCGTAAAAAACGTTGGGTCTTTTAATAGTGTCTTTTACTGTATAAGAGCTAGATGTTTTATTCTAAATATATTAATGTATGCAATGGTTTTAATTAATCAAGCATAATAAAAAATGTACTTACTTACTTACTCACTATATGTGTACTCCTCACATGCTTAGCCCCACATATAGGGGTATACACACTTTTGTAGTCATCAGCAGACTATCCTCAATCCTGGTTGTGTCCTACACTGAGGAAGACAGCCCATTAACACCATGTAGGCCAGGGTCATTCTACATGTAGTTTGCTGTGAGCTACTGTTGCACACACCACACCATTCAGACCTTTTGAAGGGTAACCTACTTGTGCATGTTTGTACAACTGCCAGACCCATTTACAAAATGCATAAGGCACATACAGCCTGACATCATACTACAGATTGACAGCAAACACTAGGGCCACAATGAAAGGGCTCGCATGTGTCACACTGACAGATTCCACTCTGGCATTGTATGGCTATGTGGACAACAGAAAGGGATACCATGCAGTGTGTGGCAGAGTTTGAGTGGTTCGTACTAGCATCAAAGGACATACCTCCTGGCGTATATGGCACTGACACAGGGATGACACCTACAATCTTTAGAATACCTAGTTGTATATGTTGCTTTTTAACAAGCTACTGAACCAAAAAAGTCGATTGTCTCACACATAAGCAACTTCCAGGACAGTTAAAATGTCACATGAGCATTAGGCCTATACAATGCAAGCATGATGTTAGGAAGAGTTACAATGCACCTATGGAAGTAAATGGCCTGACCTTATTCATTCACACACATCCACAGTGTGGGCCAATGGAAAGAACTATCAGGTCAAGGGGTGACCTCTGACAACATACAGTATTTACAACATGCAAAGGCAATCTGGAAAAATAGTGGGGGAAGGGACTCATTTTGGGAACATCCAAGAATCATCAGAACAACAGGGAGGTAAACCTGTGACTCACAAGTACAGCCCAAAGTGACTGTGCCTCTCAGCCTCTGCCATAGCCAATGATGGGCACAATTCTTCATCATACCTTGCCCTATGTAGGCAGTACAGATTCATCCCACATGTACAACACATTCTCAGCATTTCAATCCAGAAATGTACATCTTTGAGCAATGCTATATGTGACATGACCATTGTGTGGCAGTCTTTGGGGGCAATTGCAGTAAAGCTAGCTCCATAAGCATAGTTTGACAAGTACAGATCTGTCCTGCTTAAGTATTTCAGCTGTACACATGCCTCACATCATCCTTACCTGCTTCTCACAGTATGCATACACAGCTCAGACTGTAAGCCTATAAATATCTAACACCATTTACCATGATTTGGTCACACAAAGTTTACATTGCACCATCAACTGAACATATGCATTGAAATGTGCACACCACCCAGGAATGATCTACGGTTTAGCAAACATCACAATGATGATGTGAAGTACACAGGGTACAGTGCTTCACAATCCTTTACATGATTGTCCTATGTAGAGACACCATGTTTTTGCTTCATTACTATCATATGACACACTGGACACCAATGCCCCATCATAGCCTGTGAGACAGGAAGCAATGCACTTCAACAGAGTGAAGTATGTATGTTAAGAAGTTACCTGCTCCTCTGGTGAGCCACAGAGCTGGCCATATAGGGCAAGGACCTCACCGAAAAGCATCTACAGCTTCTCTGAAGAGAAGGCTGGGGCCCTCACCCCTGCAGTGCGTGCCACGATTGCTCCTAGAGATGGCAAACAGCAGCTGAAGTCGATGAGGTGTAGCTCACAGCAGTGTCAGCAGGCAAGTAAATAGTTTTCCTCACCATGATGTAGATGTAGGCCACATAGGTTGTCTTCTGGATACACAGACACAGACATTGGACTGCGACCATCATGTGCACCAATGTTAGCCAATGGCTGTGTCTGCAGTGGATGACACCGCCTACCGCGTGGTCTACTTCCGTCCCTGGTAGTCGATTCTGAATGTCCAATAAGCGACGTCAGGGTGCCGCCATTTTGGCATTTGAAATGAAAGTATTCCTCAAATTTTCTACAGCGTCACCATCACTACAAGTATGTTGGGACATGTCTATAGAGGTTGTAGACCAATGCCCTGAAACAACCACTTCACAAACTAGATCGTACAGTATTCCTGCTGATGTCCCCATGATTACCGCAGTTATTTTGACCCCGGCGATGACGGAAATAAGGTGTTCATATCAACATATATAGGACAGGTTAGTGTATATGATACAAATAGAGTATGTACAATGTGTACATCGCTGAAATTCACACACACATGGGGAGTGCAGAATGATTATTTAATGATAAACATTGATGTCAGATGTGTAATGCTTACGTATCCAGTACTGCTTGTTCACCTGATTAATTTGGCTTTCTCCTCACAGATGTTACTGTGGATACTGTGACCCTAGTCCAAATGTGTGTACACCACACATGTATATAGTCTGGGACAGTAAGAAGATGCTAGGCTCCAGTGTACCTGCCCTTCCCAAACCTTCAAACCATGGAAGAAAGAGATGTTATGAAGAAGTTCTGTCTGAATAGAAAGTACTCAATCATGATAGTACTTATTCCACCATGTGGGTTCCTGACAGCCTGAAGGCCTGGGCCACAGTCAACGTTGCACATGACTCCAAATCCCCATGTGAACAGTAGCAGAGGACTGAAGTATATCAGGGACCAACATTATCATAACCAACAGCCATGAACATCAAGGAAATGTGGAAGTGCAAGTTGGCTAAGTAAACACAGCAGGAACTGATTGAGTGATACAGGAAGATGATTTAGGTGAAAGCCTAACCCACTTATGTGGACATATGCCCATTAGAAATCATACAACATTAGGCCTACATTTTTCCCTCCATGTGTGGTGAATCACAGTTTTTTACTTTAACACATCAAACACATATCCAACCTACATCGTTGCAAGATCTTCAAGGCAAATGAGGTCAACATTGTCCAAGAGAGGCAGAAATACCCACCATATGACATCCCACCTAATTCCATGTCATCCAGCATGTCCATCCATGGAACCGTTGGCCTTCTCCTGTGGTATATCATCATGGGTTCCATTTACAGGATGTACAAACCTCTGCTAATTGCACAGCAAACTCGATGTAAGAGCCAAAACCGTAGTCAAGCATTACAAAGTACATTCTAATAAAGTGATCTGCTTTATTTAGATCTAAACAAAACTATTTTTCAGATTTCCAGGCCATTTGCCAGTCTTCATGGGTGCAGGAGGGGGCAGGTGACCAATAAGTTTCCCACCAATCTTGCCTACAAAACACTGCCAGGGGAACTTCCTCAGGAAGGGGCATCAAGTGGGCATGCCAGGCACCTCAAAGATCTCATTGGGAGGGGGAATCTTGGGTTTGGGAGAAGTGGACTTTGCCCTGGAAGGGTTTTTTTTGGTTTTGGGAGGGGTCTTTGGTTTCTTCTTCCTTTTGGTTAGGAATTTGGCTAGGGTGGTTCTTGAGGTAGAGGGGATGTGTATGGGTATGGGTATGGGTATGAAAAAAGGCCTGGTTGGGGGAGGGAGGGAGGTGTCCAACAAGGCAAAGTCCAAGGGAAAGGAAGTAATGGTCATGAGTAGAGGCTGTGAGATATTTATAAATGGGTTCAGGATGGAAGTTAGAGGGAGTGGATGTGTCTGGTGTATGTGGCTATATTGTTGGTGCAGGTGTGCGTGGTGTAAGTGAATGTGGGGGTGTGCGCGTAGTGTGTGTATGCAGTGGATGGGCAGAGTATTGGGGATGGGGTGGAGGTGTCTGTGGGTGCGGAAAGTGTGTGTTTGATGATGGTGGGTGTTGATGGGTATGTGGGTACTGGTGTGCATTGAGTGCCACGGTGTGGGGGTCATGGGTCAGCTGGTGTTGCTTTGCTCCCAGGGCCAATGCTGGTGGGGTAGGTGGGGGTGTAGGTTGAGAGTGTGTGCTGTGTGGATATGTGTTTGAGATGTGTAGGCTGTGTGTGCTGCATAGGTCTGTTTGGGTGGGTGCATGCACAGGTGTGTATGTGCTTGGGACAGGCAGGGGAATAGGGCATTTGGATGGGGTCGGGTAGAGAAAGGATTTGGGGCAGAAGGCTGGGGTGGGTGAAAGGCTACCATCAGTGAGGAGGCAAGACCTGAAACTATCTCTGTAGTGCAGACATACCACTGTCAATGCCTTCCAGGTAGGCAACCATCTGAGTCTGGTGGCTGCCCGGACCCTGGATGACATTCATCAGTGCAGTCTCCCCAGAGATCTGGCTCAGGAGGTCAATAGCCTCCTCACTCAGGGCAGCTGGGGGCACACATGCAGGGGCTGAGGTGCCTGGAACTGAGGAGACAGCTCCCCTCCTAGGGGAGCGGCCCCACACAACTGGGTGGGGAGCAGCAGGGACAGCAGAGATGGAAGGGGGGTGGCAGACAATAATGGCATCGCACCAGGATGGGTGGGGTCTGCCACCACCAAGGAGTAGCCACTGGAGTCTGACTCTGTGGATGAGGTTGTTAAGTCTGGGTTCTCTGTGGCACTCCTCTCACCCTCGTGGCCACTGGGTCCTTCGTATACCGATCAGACCCACTTTGGCCAGCTTCATTCCCAACGACCTGGGCCCTGTCTTCTCTGCAAACATTGGTCGATGCTGAAATGACATATGAGTTTGGTCAATTCCAACTGCATCGACACACAGAAGGAACAGCTCATTGACAATAACACAACAAATGTTCATTATCACACCACCTACTAGGATGGCCAAATTGTCTACAACATCACCATTAGCACATGCATGAATGCAACATGAGTTCTGCAACAGTTGCACACAATGATGTCTGGACCACAGTCTGCCACAATTGAATGAGTTACCTTGTCTACCACTCCATCATCATGTATGTAGCAGGATATTGCATCACCCTGTATACGTAAGCCCTTTTGACATCAACTGGCATGGCCATAATTAATGCATCCCTACCCATACCACACAAGGCCCTGCTACAGCAACTAGTCATGTTTCTAGACCCACCTCATGATAAACTGATGGACACCTGATACAACTATCTTCCTGCAATATGTGTAATACCAAGAAGGTTGTGTCATGGAAGTGCCCATTCCACACTGTTCACACGACACAACTGAAACTTCTTCTTTGGTCCTCTGTCACAACACTCTCGTCAAGGTGAAACCACGTACCTTGGCTATGTATCATTTGTCTCACACAAAGTTAGAACGAAGACAATGTGACTGAAAGTTGGGTGAGATGTCCTCACATGCATCCATATGATATGAGACCACCTAGGCCTGGTGACATGCCCACTCCTGATTGGTGTACTCACCGGAACCAATATCCCATAGCATACTGTGAAGCCATTACAACAGGTATAGTTTATGAGACTCAGGAAATCTCCTGTCCACGAAGAGAAGGTTAAGCTTGTAGTCAATAGGGAAGGCACATCATAACACATAGACTTGTCTAACACACACATATACCAATGTATTACTGAGATTACACATTCACATATTACCGCAACATGTCTGCATCACACTACTTGCTGCATGTCAGCAGCCACTTAATGAATCTCCACTATTCCACATGTGAATGTCCCCTAAATGTATACTCACACCTCAACGACATGGAACATCACATTGTGAGACAGTACTATAAGTACTCTGACCATGTATGTCATTGCCTCATCATGTGGAACCTGAGTTATTACAATAAACAATGTATTTGGGTATGTGTGACTGACCCAATCATGTCTGCACACCCCTGTTTGTGATTACACATTGCATGTATGCACATCACCATTCACAAAGGTCCTTGACACATTGGGCAACACATAATTGTGATGGACACAGACTTCAATCTATGTAGACCCATAGATATTGTAGCAAACAAGTTTACATATGATAGTACAACACACGTATGTCACACATGGAAACTAGATCTACATATGCAATTACTCTTCATTTGTGTTTGTGATCAGTCAACCTCCATGTTGATGTGGTCGCTGTTGCCTGTAACAATGAATAGATGGTTAGGCATAATTCAGATTAGGCAGCACAATATTCACCTGTTCCTAGCTGCTGTTAGGCCCTCAACTGCCCATCAAGCTCCGGGTAGGCCACAGCCAGTATGTGGGTCATTAGGAGAGTCAGTGTCTGGTGCACGCCCCTACCTCGTGGGGAGGACTTCCCCAGGTGGACCTCCATGACCTTCCGGGTCCAGCATCTCAGGTCCTCCCACCTCTTCCTTCAGGGGATGCTGCACAGGCGATAGACCCCCAGGGACCACACTATCCAGGGGATGGCTTTCAACACTCACTGCTTCTGATGGGCATTGACCTGTATGGATGCAATAGATGAAGCGACTGAGTGGACATGCAAGACTATGGTCATCTGTCTGGCTGATCAAGAAGTTGTAGACACCTAGCATGACCATGAATATATTGTCAATAGCTGAAATGTGTAAACTCCCATGATGAAGATACACACTGACATGATACCACAATACACTAGCCATCTAATGACTACACCCAACTCAGGTCAGGTCTCTACTGACTATGCCAGGATACTTACATCACATAGCCCAGAGCCATAACACATGTGCTGTGAATGTAGTCAAGATGTACCACAACACACCATTGGGAGCACATGACAGCTTAAGTACATGTGCATGACAGAATAGACACTTTCACACCCGGGACGTGTGATTTGATCCATGCTGTTCAAAACATAACTGTTTCCATCAAATGTAATGCATCCCAAAACATGGGTCACCATGAAAGGTCTGCCATGTGTCACACTGTGTTCACAATCTTGAAATTAGTTGTCATGTGGACAACTCAATGTAAAATAGTACTACATCTGATTGAGTGTTTGGGTGATGTCCTGCCAGCAAAGGATACCCATTTGGTCATTTGTGGCACTGTCACAGAGATGACATCAACATACCATTGTACATACTGTCTAACTGCTTCATGTGACACAACTGGTGATGCAGTGATGGACTTCACTCCTGTACTCACCAACTATCTGCACAGTACATGTGTCAATAGTGCAATATGCCTGCACAAATCAAGCTCTACTATTGGGACAATCACAACAGACTTGTGGTAGTGCGGCAGTGAAACACATTAACAATGTGGATAAATGGCAAGTAGACTCAGGCCTTAGAGTCTTTTCAGGCACAATACTATAGGTAGCATACGTAAGATGTAGTAGGCCAACAAATTGTCCAGAAATACTAATTTGAGCACTATCTAAGGATCAGCAGAGCTACATAGAGAGGACTCTGTGCTGCAGTATTATGTCACAAATACCTCAGCTACAACTTGGGCCAGAGTGGGTAGAAATCATTGCCAGGGTTTGCTCTCTGGAGACTTACCATAGTGATCTCACATTACCATCACGTTCCCAAGTTTTACATAGGTAAGTGTACATCTGTTGGCCATCCAATACAGTACATGCCCATTATGTTGCACTCTGAATGGGTTTGTGACGTATCCTTCACCCCCAGCCAAGAGGTTGGGGAGTACTGATGTGTGCTGGGAGAATTGGGGTACTATACACATATCTGAGATCAACTACTACTGCACCTTACATTATATATAAACAGTCATGCAGTCAAACATATTCATTACTGTGCAGATTGAACAAGATCTGCATGTGAAACCCACAATAGGTAACATCAGACTTTAGCATACAGTTATATGTGCATGGCACAGGGGTAGGCTATAGGGCTACTCCCACATCACTATGAAGTTTGCTGTCAACAAAGTACAGAACGCGATGATCCGTCACATGATTGACCAAAGTAGGGACAACACACCCTAAGAAATGTGTCTGTGATTTCGCTCTGGGACTCAGAGGCACATAGTAGCCTATGGACATGGTAAGGATAAGCTTTCATATTTTCTCAAACATCAAGTAACATGTTACCTGCTCCTCTGGTGAGCCATAGAGCTGGCAATACAGGGGAAGGACCCCTCCAACCAGTGTCTCTAGCTCGTCTGGTGTGAAGGCAGGGGCCCTCTGACCTGCTTGGCCTGCCATGGTTGCTTCCAGAGGTGGCATACTAAAGCTGGCATTGAGGATGTGTTGATTACAGCAGTGTCAGTAGGCAAGTGAGTTTTTTCTAACATCGCGGCGTACATGTACGCCGTGTACGCGGTCTTGAGCGTAGATGCACACAGCCATTGGGCCGCGGTGGTCACATTCCCCAATGTTAGCCTATAGCTGTGTCCGCCGTGGAGTGAACCACTCAATGCGAAGTCGACGTCCGCCGACATTGGAACATTGCATTTGTCCTATATGCGAGGTCAGGCTTCCTCCATTTCAGTGGCTGTAAACACAGTATTGGTGACAGTATTATAGTGTTTGCTGAGGCTGTATTTGTGACGGTTAAGTGCATCACCACCACCACAAATGAGAAAAACCATGTTATAATTTGAAATGCTCTATTCCCATGTCCAGTACGAAACTTCATCTATTTAGTGCATTGATGTGCACATAAGTAAAATGTGGGTGGCGCACTGTACACTGCGGTTGGGGATAATACATGTAGTGCTACCCTTACTTTAGTGGCAATTTGACATCTTTGATTTGATGATGTGCACAGTTCTGTTACAGAGCTGTGAAGGCCCGCTTGGGGATGACAGGTGGATGTTCAAGATCTGCCAGTGATGATGTAAAATGTGTACTGCTTCATTCAGCATTGCTGTTCAGACACAACTTTAGCCTTACTCTTCACATATGTTTCTCTACACACTGTGATCTATATACATTTTTGTGTTACTCCTCCCATACATACCCTGAGAGAGGGAGAAGGCACCAGCCTCCAGTCTACCACCGATTTCCAGACCTACACACCATGGAAGAGCGACATATCATCCAGAGGTTCCGTTTGAATCGGCAAACAAACCTGGATCTATGTCATCAGTTAGAGCCTGACCTCCTACCTCACATCAGTAATCCTATTTAATACCACCACTTGTTAAACTTGTGTCAGTTTTGCATTTTTTGGCCACAGGCTCTTTTCAATTCACTGTTGCTATTTCAGGTGGAATGTCACAACCTATGTTCAGTCGGGTCCTCACTGAGGTGCTAGCAGGTGGAGAGGTGTGGTGCAGCGGCCAGGGCAGCTGACTTCGGAGCACAGGGTTCATGGTTCGATCCCCGGCTCCGGCGGCAGCTCAGCTCAGCACCATGTGACTCTGGGCAATAGTTCACTTAATTTCCACAACGGCCCCCAGCGCCTTGAGACCCGTAAGGGTGAGTAGTTCGCGCTTTACAAATACGGATTTAGATTTTTATTTTTTATTTTTAGCAGCACTTTTGAAACACATGGGCAGCTAAATCCAGTTCCCCAGATGTCAGGATTTAGTCACTGTGAAGGCAGATTTCTATGGATTTGATCACATCCCACATGTAATTGGATCTATTGATGGCACCCATATTGCCTTAGTACCACCAAACGACAGGGAGCAAGTGTACCGGAACATGGGGCACTTCCATTCTATCAACATGCAAGTTGTCTGCTTACCAGATTTGCACATCTCAAATGTCTGTGATCAGTTCCCAGGATCTGCGCATGATGCCTACATACTGCGGAACAGCACCATACCTCAGCTGATGTCACAACTACTACTGAAGAGGGCCTGGCTTGTAGGTAAGTGTGATCTGTCCTATCTATGTGTGGGAAATGTCAGATAGTACGATCTAAAAGTGTGTAACTGAATGCAACCCTTCTGTCTATCTTCCATCTAGGAGACTCAGCGTATCCCAACCGGCCATGGTTGTTGGCCCCACTGAGGAATCCTACATTTCCAGGGAAAGTCTGCTTCAATAAGACCCATGGAAGAACATGGCCACCAGTGGAGCGGGCTTTTGGGCTCCTGAAAGCGAAATTTAGATGTCTGGGCACGACTGGGGGAGTCCTCCTCCACTCATCGGGAAGGTGTGTAAGATCACTGTTGCCTGCTGCATACTCCACAACATTGCCCTGCCTGCGACGGAACATCCCTTACATCGCAGAGGGTGCAGGCCATGGAGACCCACCGGGTGAGGGCCCTGAAATGCCAAATGAAGATGATGATAGTGGTGACGACAAAGGAGCTGACTTGTGTCAGGATCTCATCCAGAACTTCTTCTCTTGAGTGTAAGGATGGTGTGAGATGTCATGACTTTGAACATTCTTGCAAATGTTGTAGTGATGTTGTGAGGAGGATGTTAATGCTACATACTAGTAATATATGGTTCTGGAAAGATCTGGGGAAAGGTGTTGGTATTGTAAGTGTAGCTTTGTTCAGCTGTAAATGTTATTTTGGACTGTGTTCTATAGAAGTTGACAATGTGATCTGTCTCATATGTATGTTAGTGGTCTTGAGGCCGCAATATAGTTGGCGGGCCACTGTGGCCCCGCCAAGCATAGTACGTGTTTCCTCTCTGCCACGGTTTTCAGGGGGGGTGAGCCCACCATGAAAACTGTGGCAGAGAGGCAACAGAGCTCTGCACGAGGGATGCATGCGGGGGGGCATGGTGTGCCCCCCTGTCTGCATGCACCCCTAGTTTCTGCAGGGCATGGACTTTACATTCCATGTCCTGCAGGAACTTGCTTTGGCATTCCCATTGTGGTGCCTTTTTTATAGGCACCAGTGTGGGACCGCCAAAGAAGCGCCGGCCATTGAAAAAAAAAGTTGTGGTCCGGGGACAGTGCACACATGGGTTTGGCGGTGCGGGAGCAGGGCGGTCCTGTTCCAGCACCGCCAAACTCATAATAAGGCCCTTAGAGTATTTGGTTAGCTATGTATAATTAACAGTTTTTAACTCAGTTATTTTAAAATGTGTTTAATTAAATGTTTTACTTACTTTAGAAGGTATTTGTATGTATTCTTCCACTTCTTTTTTCTGATTTTCTATAGCAAATCCAGCAGAGTATCTTCGTCTTGCAGCAATCATAGTTTTTGGTGTAGTAAGTGATCACATTTCAATTATTGTTGGTTTAATTGAATATATACTTTTATTGGTTAGTTTTCTTTACTGTTGTTCTTACTGCTTGTTGTTTGTGTAGTTTTAATTTTTTTCAGTTATTGCCTTTTATGGTGGATGCTAATTAGTGTTTATTTCATAATGTTACATATATCTTTCTTTTTTTTGTGTTCTTTTGGGTGTAATATTTATGAATAAATATAAATGTAATTTTGTTTAATGTTTACATTTTATTAGTTGTAAATATTTTTAGTTTAATCATAATTTGATGTGTTTTTTTATTTGGTGTTTTCAGTTTATTTTAGTTATATAAAATTGTTATGCTGTTGTTAGATTATTTAAATATGTTTTTAGAGTTTATTTTTATTTTTTGGTTAACGTAAAATACTTTTAGTATGTTGTTTTGCAATCAATTTATTTAATTGTGATAATGCATACATTATTTTGTGTTGCAAAATTTGTAAAAATTTATATATGTATTTAAAGGTAACAATATTTTTGTTTATGATATTTGTGTGATCAATTTAATTAAAAATAGATATTTTTAACAGCGATATTTTGAATATTGAATATTGATATCTGTGTTTTTATTAGTTAAGTATAGGAAGGTGATATTATTGAGAACAATAGATATTTTCCGATATTTTCGTGAATAGATATTGTTGTCATTGATATTAGGTCATTGATCCCTGCTATTGAATAGACTTTATATGATCAATGACACCAGGAGGCAACTCATGTAATGAGGTTCTAGTGCAGGATCGAGAACTCGGATTCCCAGATGCTAATGATACCAACCTTGGGTGGGGGGGTGTGGTCAGAGCTCTGGCCATCATGGGTGTGCCGTCTCATTCTGTGAAGACAATGAATCTCATCACACTCGTGGGAACTATAGTTTTAAAAAGCATAGGCTAGAGATATCCTGCAAGAACCAGTGGCTTAAAGAAAAGACTTGATCTTTGAGTCCCCCACCATAGGTCTCCTGCTACCATCGCACTGCATTCTGGGATTTGTATTTGGGATAGCTGCAGCACTATATTTAAATAACTCTGCTTCACTGAGGAGCCCCAAAATACCATACAACCCAAAATGCAGTTGTGCCGCTAGCTTAGAGCACATTGCCAATGACCTTCAGTGCTCTCTGGCGCCCCTATGCTGTGTTTTCTGACCTTGGTCTCTCTCTGCTTCCAATCTGATGTGATTTCTCTCTCTCCCCTCTGCTGTGTTCTCTCTAGGCCCTTTTGCTGCTCCCTCTCTTCCCCTGTTTTTCAGTGCTAACTCTCTCCACATCGCTGTGCACTTTCACCTGCCCACAGAGGCAAGGGCTTTTGACCCTTTCCACAGTCCCTGCTGCATATTGCTAACTTATCCGCCTAACATAAAGAGGTGAGGTTGAGCATTTGCAAATTACTTTATTTTTGTTGTTGTCCATAGCCATATGTATGCCACACTCCTCTACTTCTCTCAACTCTTGTCTCCCTGCTGCAGCTTTTCTTTATTTTGAAGTTATATTGTAAACATAAAAATCTAAAATAACTTGCAGAATTGTCCTGGAATTCATGCTTTGGGAGGAGATTTTTATAGCTTTGAAGAACAGGGAGAGTTTTTGAAGAGCCGTAAAGTAGCAGGACTCCCTCTTACGAGCAAGTGTATGAACGAAATATACTTTTTAAAATGTTACCCAATACTTAATTAAGATGCCAGTTTGGTGTTGTGGTTGCATTTATTGGCGATCTTTCTGAATACAGTCGAGTTTAATAGGCGCAACAAAAATCATTGATATGTCAACTGAGTGTCCTCATATTTTTAACATTCCTAAACTGGGAAAAGTCTTTTACATTTCTTACCACACGATTCTGCTGCTTTCACATAGGCCTGCATTTCTTTCCCTACAACGTATACTATACAAAGATAAATGTGCACCTTGCTATATTTCTGTGATTTTGGGCCTATTTACAAAATTCAGACGTTCCTTGGGTTTTTTTTATTTCTCACAGCTTAGACAATTTTTCTCATTAAGCTTTTCCTGCCCTTTATTGAGAAAATGATGTATAATGTTTTTTTATTACTTAGCAAGCAGGGGCTTTACCAAACTGGGGTTGTGATTTCAGTTATGGGCACATAAACCATTAATCTTAGATTTGTTATTTGTTAAGAAAAATAGTGAAGAATAAATAAACTTTTGATTCAGGCATGCTGATCTGAAATGTACACGTTCATCATTGGAGTCTCTTGAGGGGGGCCAGATGAGGCCTGTGTTCTAGCTCTTTTAGACCTGCCCCCCTTTTACCCATTACCGCAGCTGCTGAATGTGGCAGGAGGTGATACAGAGAAAAAAAAAGACACTGCACCTTTTCACACATATTCATTTTTCCGAATTCCTTTCATTTTAAAGCAGTGTTGCTATTTTTCTTCCTAATAACTTTTAATGTTGGTGCCATTTAAATAATCTGCAAAAAACTTTTCAAGGACGATGTTCGGCCACGTTGGCTCCTTCATGGAAAGTTTTGCACTCATCTGTCAAGCAGAGGCCAAGAAAAAAATTGGGGGGAGGGGGAGGGGCTCTAAAACATTGATTTCCCATTCTAATTCTCGTAGGAAAATGTTCTCTCCGATACAGAAAAAGTGGCGAAACAGAATTACACAAAACTTAGCAGAAAGCGTGCTTTATGTTATTTGGGGTAAATCTGTTGCCAGAGAAATCCATTTAGCAGTTATGTTATGTTATGTTATCTTAACATAATTTATAATGCACATGAATCACCCCGGAAGGGGTATCTCAGCGTCGCAGTGCACCATAGGCAAGCAGCATTAGTATCTGAAAAGCTCAATTTTGAGAAGCTTTCTAAAATGAAGGTGGTCCATGCACTTCTGTAGATAGGAGGGTAGCTGATTTCAATATAAGGGGGCTAGATAAGAAAAAGCTTTCCCCCCCGGAGTGTGTTTTTCTAATGCGGGCATAGTGAGAAGAGTTTTCTCCATGGACCGCAAAGGTCTGATTGGCTAGTACAGAATACGTTTCTCTGTCAGATATCTGGGTCCTCTGCCGTTCAGTGATTTGTGAACTATGCAACAGATCTTGAATGTAATTCTCTTGCGTATGGGAAGCCAGTGGAGTGAGCATAAGAGTGGGAGAGCGGCTGTTCTGGCTGGCATATTCTGAATGTGGAAGGCCACTGTGTTTTGGACAACTTGGAGTTTGTTGAGTAGAGACTCACTAGTAGCGGCTAGGGGTGAGCAGAGTTCACAGAGTTGTACTATGCAGGATTCCGCGGAGTTGCATAAAAACTCAGTGGAATTCCGCAGAGTTTCGCTACGCCCTAATAAGACCAGTAAAGTGAGTAAACATATATTATACTAAGTAGCTCTTGTGTTGCCAACAGTGGAATATATATTTTTTCAACACTGGGTTGCAGTAGAGCTCTGTAGACACAGAGTATTACGGCTCAGTCAAATTTGTTTTTATATCAAATCAAATAATGATTCACTGCCTGCGACTGTGAGTTCGATGTGTCACGTGCCCCACACCCTGTGCTGCTCCCTCTCTTACCACCAAAAATCCGCAGGGGCAATGGGGTGGCATGGCAGTCCAGCTGGTTTGTTGCGCTCACTGCTGGCATGGCTCGGGGCTCCGAGGCCTCTGGGGGCAGATGGAGGCTGCCGCTGGTGTCCTGCTGCCGCTGGTGTTCTGCTGCCACCGGTGTCCACTCCAGTCCTGCCGCGCAGCCTCCTGCTCCCAGTGCTGCAGTGCTGGGTTGGGCTCCGAGGACAGGCAAGGCTGTTGTTTTTAAACAGGAGGCGCCACGATGGGAGCCTCAGCCAAACTGGTGGGCGGCAGTCAACGGAGCTGCACCACACAGACGGGAGGGATCTTTGCTCTAGGATGAGGCGGGCTGCAAGAGGAAGGATCCATCCATCTTTGCCGCTATGCCGATACGTCAGTGTGAGTCATACCGAGGCTTGGAGCGGATGCGTTCCAGGGCCTACGGTGTGCATAGAGGGACAGAATAGGGGGCATGGCCATAAGGTTGTCAAGGCAACCTTGGGCTACGTGCTGGGTGGAATGGCAGCCAAAGGTCACAGTGGGGAGCAAGGAGTCAGACCAATTATTGGGTGAGCTGAGCAGCACACACTGGTGAACTCTGCTCCCTGGCGGATGGCGGAGATTTTGCTGGGGTTTTGTAGGAAAAACTCTGCAAACTCCATTGGCGGAGCGGAGTTCACCGCCCACTGCTAGTGGCGTCCAAAAAGTCATGACTGTAGTCTAGGCGGCTGATCACTAGTGCCTGTACTAGGGTTTCCTGCACTGAAAGTGGGAGTAGAGGAAAGACTGCGCAACAGACTCATCACATGAAAGCAGGTTACAGTGATAGCCACTACCTGATCTTTCATAGTGAGAGTCTGGTTGGCAAGAGCCCAGATTTTAAACTGAAGACTTGGGGGTAGGTGCTACACCCAAGTCTATTGGCCACCACTCCGGGGACCAGAACAGTTGGAATTTACCAAAGAGCATAATCTCCGTATTGCTTGCATTCAGCTGGAGAAAGTTCTCAGACATCCGAACCGAGATGGCTTTCATACCTTCAGAGAAGCGTGCTTTGGTACTATGAAGGTCGTTATTAAAGGAGATGAGAAGTTGGGTGTCGTCCGCATATGAAAGAGGGGTAAATCCATAGGCTCTGATGGTTTTGGCAAGGGGGGGCCACATAGATGTTAAACAATGTGGGTCTCAGACAAGAGCCCTGAGGCACCCCCATGTTGAGCTCCATGGTGTGGGATCTGAAAGGGCCTGGATTGATGGTCTGGGTTCAATGAGTTAGAAAACTCACGAACCATTGTAGAGCTTCGCCCTGAATACGTAGCTCTTCTAATCTCTGGAGCAGTCTACAATGGGACACTGTGTCGAAGGCTGCTGATAAATCAAGCAGCACTTGCAGAGCTGGCTGATTTGCATCCTGGGAACTTCTAATATAATCAGTTACCGCTAGGAGAGCAGTTTCTGTGCTATGCATGGGTCTAAAGCCGGATTGGGAAGAATCTAGGAACCTGTTGGATTCTAAGTGCTCCATAAGTTGTTTAACGCCTTCGCTGCTCATGACGAGCTCAGCTCGTCATGACTCATGGTCGGGCTGTGCGCATGACGAGCTGAGCTCGTCATGACCCCGCCCGCGATTGGAATGTCCAGCACCTGGCTGGAATTCCTGCCGCAGCGAAGGCGTTAATAATGAGTCCTTCCAAAAGTTTTCTCATCAGGGGGAGAAGAGAGATAGGACGGTAATTCGACAGGTCTGAGGCAGGGAGAATGACCTTCTTACGAATGGGAATAACCTGTGCGGCCTTCCAGTCTGGTGGAAGCCTACCAAAGCTCATTGAAAGGTTTAATAAAGATCAGATGGTGGGGGCGAGCTGATTGGCCAGAACTGCTGAGATCTTGGCTGGTATTAAGTCTACAGGGGACCCTGATTTGTCAGTCTTCAGCATTTCACAGACGGAGTCAGCCTTAAGGGGTACAAAGTTCTCTAGTATTCCCGTACTATCAACATTTGAGGGGATGCAGCAGGATTCCACACCCAATTGATTTCTTGCTCTACGCAATTTGTCGTAGATCAGTTTGACATTTTCTTCGAAGTGGTTTGCAATGGCATCACATAGAGCTTGCGAGGGAGGGGTATCAGTAGAGCATGCAATAGGATTTGTAAAGGATTTAAAAACTTTATATAAATCTTTGGAAGAGTTCCCCGCTTGGCTAAGTTGTACAGCGATGTGTGCCTTATGCGCTTTTTTTAATATTCCTATGATATAGCGCTATGGTTACTTTATAGGTTTCTCTGTAAGTGGGGTTGTGGTATTGACGCCAACGCCTCTCTAGTTTTTTACACCGGGTTTTCTCCTTGCACAATTCAGGAGTATATTGAGGAACATGTGGACCATGTTTGACTATGTGTAGATGTTTCATAGGTACTAGGTTGTCTATAGCTATTTTTAAGGATATATTATAATCTGCTAACACCATATTTACTTCCCCCATTCCCCTATAGTAGAAGCAATAAACTCCTTAGTGAAGGCGTCCGGGGTGAATTTACGCCATTGTCTCATAGGAAGATGTGAAGGATTGTTTGGGGTGTGGGTACATGAGTAGAAGTGAGCCAAATTTAAATCAAAGAATAGTCTGTCCAAAGTAGAGGGCAAGGGGGCTCCGCAACTGTTGAGGAAAAGTTAGTGAAAATCAAATCCAGCGTATGGCCCGTGGTGTGTGTGGGTCCTTTGCTATTCTGATTGAGGCCTAGTGAGTCAGGTCAGTGAGATTGAGATGCCTCCATGTTTAAGAGGTCTTCACTGTGTATATTGAAGTCACCCAGTAAAAAGAAATGTTCTGATGTAAGGATATGAGTGGCAATCAATTCCAAAAGTTTAAGACTAAAGTATCCTGTGGGTCCAGGGGGACCAGCAAAACACAATAAGGCCCCTTTTCTTGCTTGTGGTCCCTTTAAGAGGTCAACTAGTCTAGCAATTCAGGCTGCAATGTACATTTTTCCGGGAGGAACCAATGCTAATTTGCTTAGGGTTTGTTCATCTCAGAAATGAAAGAATGCAAGCAACGCAATGAGCCGACAGCACTTTATTGGTGATTCAGATTAATTCGAGCATTTTCATTCAACTTTTTTCTGCTGCTTGAGTGAGTCACTGTATGCAGAATAACTTCACCTAGATGTGGCTTGGCCTCGTCAGTAGTGGTATATGCAAACAAAAATAAATCAAAGGAATGTGGCTTTGATTAAGAATGGAAAACTAGCATGTCTGTTGACACAGTACTTTTTGGAGCAGTGCTAAGTTGATTTTCATGCTTTATCCCTTTCACTTTTGGGACAGGTGTGTAAAAACCAAAGAAGTGTACCCAGAGTCAGTAACAGGATTCAGAATAATTCAAGTATTTCTGCTATTTAAGTGAGTCGCCCTAAGTGGACGTTAATCCCAGATACCATTTCCAAATCCACTGTACTGCTGGAATTTGAGCTGCATGCCACTCATGAGGCAAAGTTCTGCTCCAAGGTGTCTAAGACATTCCCTTTCTAGCCCTAAACCCAGGAGGTAGGTCTACGTCCTTGGACTCAGTTAACACACTCTGAAAACTCCCAGATGCAGTATTGTTCCTTTGATGCTTACCAGGTACATGGTGCATTATTTATTATTGAACTTGCTTTGTGCCAGCATTGATTTAGGTGATCACGAATACTAGCGACGCTTACAGTAGATGTTACTGACTTTTAACATAATAACTCCATTTTGGTCATAGAATTGAGGTACTCCAGAGCTCAATTGTTAAAGGGTTGCGCTATTTTCTTTTAGCACTGTGCTTCACAATAATTTTGTGCTAACAGTGTATTATGTGCATAGCCAGTGGCCCAGGTATTACTATTAGATTGTTTTACATTACCATTTTCACATGCATTGTGTTTTGCACTTTCTGCCATTTGAATAACAATTCTTCTTTAAAAATATGTTTAAATACTTTTGATTTATTATTTAAGTGTTACCTACATGCTTACTGTTAGTGTGACAATTGTGTTTCACTGAACATAAACTCAACCTACGCCACCTGCCTTTAGCTGGACCTATACTTCTCTTTCATGTCTATCAAATGGGTGTGTGCACACACTTTTTGCGTCCCTGTGGCACTGTAGTATTACTGAAGAGGCTTTAGACACTTGAGCAACCCCTTCTGTTATACAGATTGTGCCAGCGCACATGTAGCACTGACAGAATTCTGAGGGAGCATTCATACATTGCAAATGGGGGAACGCTTTTCTGTATTATACAAGCACAGAGGAAAAGCTGTCAGGAGGCACGCTGTGTGCCACAAAGAGATGGTGCCCCACCAGTGTGCCCCCTTATGGCAACCCTCAAAAAGGGGAGTGCTCCAGGTGACCCCAAGGTAGCACGTTGCAGGTGAGTGCAGTCTTCACTGCACCTGCCTGCCGAGGGATCTCTGAGCCACTTTCAAAAGTAAGCTGTTGTTGTCTACCCTATGAAAGTTGGATAAGCTGCTTCAAATAGCCAGTCTGCCTTTCACTATGTGAAAGGCATGTGCTAGCCCCAGGGCAGGCACAAGTTCGTAGCTGGTCTTGCAGCAACACATTAACTGCAATAGAATGCATAGAGCTAGTATTGTCTCCGGCACTCCCAGTTAAGGGTGGTCTGTGGTGCAGACCATGTGTGACATAGAGGATGTGCTGTGGTCCTCTTCACATATAGTCACCTTACCAGAGGGACCTCTCGCTTTTCTGCAGGCGGACATAGGATTCAACAACTTTAAGAATCCTTCATAGGAGTCAGCGGGTGTGCAGGGCCGGACTGGCTACCGGGCTTTCCTTACTAAACAATGCAAAACAAATGTTTTAAAAAGTATGCTTTAAAGCTATTTGTTTTGCATTGTTTATTTAGAAGCACCAGCAGCTCCACAGCAACAAAATCAGCCCCTCCACAGTGAACCTGGACCCCACCCTCCCACCCCAGCAAAAAACGCCCGGTAGCCAGTCCAGCCCTGTGGGTGTGGGACCAATCCGACCGACCTGGACAACGGACTATTTTAACTGGGTGGAAAAGCAGGAAGAAGAACGCGAGAAAGACACACCTAAGGAGGACGCTACAGAAAGCGACACCATTTTAGGAGCCGGGGAAGAAACCATCATTTTGTCAACAAGTACAAGAGTAGAGGCAGTCTCCAAAACCGAAGCCCTGAAAAGCTGTAACTAAGAGAGGCCCTTCATTCTGCCCAAGCGGGAAGTGGACAAGCCCTTTGAGATGCTGTGGAATCCACCCACTGGTGTGCAGACAATCCCAGCCACGCTCCGGGGAGATCGTGGCTTCGGCAAGTCCGTGAACGAATTTGGTGCTGGGGCGGAGCCCATAAACCCTCTAATAAGAGAATAAACTGGCACATTAATAGTTTAAATATTCACTTGGGTCTATTGAACTGAATAGGCACTGAGTGAAGGACACAAGTGTGTGCATGTAGGTGCACATTCACAATTCTGAGTATACTATCTTTTGGCTGCTTTTCTCTTGGGATTTATTTTTCTTTTAAGCACAAACTTTTCTATATTAGACCAGTGGAGGGAATCCCAAACTGAACTCCACTCTATCATTACTCACCTCAGGTGATCTTAACAACCCCTATATTAGAGACTATCAGACAATAGATAAGAACGAGAAGCCAAGCTCATTAACGGTACACTTACCTGCTTCATGGAAACAAGACCTGTAATAGAAACAAAAGGAGAAGATGCTGACAGACTGAAAACGTTACTAAGTTACGAAGCATTGTAAAAGTAAAATCAAATTTTCCCCTAACCATTGTCTCCTAGTAACATAATTAATGAAAGTGAGACATATTTGACACAGAGGACTCACAAGTGGTGGAGCATGGGGGGAAATTAAAACCATCTGATACAAGATGGAAAATATAGTACAGCAATTTCGAGAGGGGCAACGCAAGTTGGAGTGGGCCCTCCAAAAACAAATGATGAAGGCAGAGATAGACGGTATTGTGTTTATCAATGCCATAAGGTCACAAGGCGGGAATATGACCAGGATATCTGTAGACCAGATACAACTAGTCACTGGACTAACCCAGGACAGAAATATCTCTATCCCAGGACCTATGGTTCCCTTACAGAAATATGTGAGTGGCGAAGACCCAGTTGCATTCTTTTTTAACTTTGAATGGGCCGGAAGAGTCAGTTCCTGGCTCACAGATTGTTGACCTTTTTTATTTAGCCCCATTATTAACGGGCAAAGCTCAAGCCGCCTATCGGTTTGCTAATAGTGATGAAACATCTGAATATGCTGAAATCAAGAAAATACTATTGGGTCGATTGACTCTTGATGATAAAACCCATAGGCTCAAGTTCCAGAAAATCGAGGACTGCCAGGGGATACACCAAAGACGTTATTTTATAAGATGAAAAATGCAGCTGATAGATGGTTAAAACCCCTGGAATCAACTAAAGAAGAGATAATGGAGAAAAGTTACCTTGAACAATATCGCAAGGCACTACCATACCCTATGCAAAAGTGGTTAAGCCAACATACAGGACTGACTATAGAACAGGCAGTGACTATGGCTACTACCTTTTCTTGAGCTTAGCCTCGAGGTACCCTCTTGGATACAGAAAAAGGAGGAAAACCCGTATCCTCAGGGGACATAAACAAAGAAGAACCAATTCAAAGGATCTCAAGAATTTTTTCAGTCCTGAACAGGGAAGTCAGAACCCAATATGACTACTGGGCCTTAGTGCTATGACTGTGGTGAAAGGGGTCTCATTGCATGATTCTGTAGGAAGAAAAAAGAGAAAGGGGAAGAGGAACCAATGGATATCAGTTATGCCCCACGTTCCATCTGCTATGCTCAAAAAATGGGACCAATTTACTATGTGAGTTTGCTTTCTAATGATAAGTGGGTGGCAGCATTCCTAGATTCAGGGTGTCGAGAGTCTGTAATTAGAGATGAGTTAGTCTTTCTCTCACAGAACCTACCTGATAGATAAATTGGATTTCGCTGTGTGAATGGGGACACTAAAACGTATCCAGTCGCTAAGTTGACCCTCACTAATAAAAATGGACAGGAGAGCATTGTTGAGGTCGGTGTACTCTCCACTCTCTCTGAGAAATTGATTTTGGGGATTGATAATCCCTATTTTCTTGATCTAAACCAAAATAATCTGAAAAACCATAGTAATGAAGAGAAAAGAAATGATTCAAGTAAAGAATAAGATAAAATTCAGAGTCAGAATGCTTTGCTCTGTCCTGAACCTCAGACTATGGATAGGAGCTTTAGGGTAGCCCAACTCAATGATTTTATCAATACAAAATGCTTGGAAAAATGCTAGGGATAATCACAGTAACACTAAGGGGCTTATTACGATGTCAACTCCGACCGACAGGGTCTTGGACTCAGGACCAGGTGACCTCAGGTCGGCGGTTCCGACCACCTGATTACGATGCGACCGAACACTGTTTGGTCGCATACTCACTTTTCTCTATGGGAGCTTGTGTCACAGCTGTAAACTGGCTGTAATACAGGCTCCACTAGAGAAATGGATGTGTGTGTAAAACCCTGCACCCTGTGGCAGGCACCCCATGGTGCCTGCCACACAGTGCAGGGTTTTACAAGGGGGTACCCTTGGTACCCCCTCACCACCAACCGTAGGCCACAGGGTGAAGGAGGCCCTGCTAGGGGCCCCCAAAGTCACTTTTCAACAGCCTTTCCGTGTCGGACAGGCCGGCACGGAAAGGCTGTGGGAAACCTACACATAATCCCGACGGCAGAAACACCATCCATAGAGGATTACGGTGCAGTTCCGACCGGCTGGAAGACTCAGAGAGCCGGTCAGAATCGAGTCGGAATGACTGGCCAGTTTATGTTTCGACCGCCGACATCATAATTGGGCAGTCGGACCGCAAACCGACTTGTTGGTCGGAAAGCCTCTGACCACGTTCAGAAAGCTTCCGACTATCGGTTGGAGGCATTCCGACCGACATCGTCATCAGCCCCTAAGTCTCAATAGCCCCTATTCCGTATGAGAGAAGGATTACTCTACCGTATTGCCAAAGAAGATGAAGAACCTCAATTACTAGTACCCCTTGACTTTAGGAATCAGGTTCTCTTTTATGCAAATTCCTACTCGTTAGCGGGTCACTCTGGTCTAAAAATACCAGCCAAGTGATTTTTCAACATTTCTATTGGCCTGGTATTTATTCAGCTAGAAAACAATATTGTCAAACCTGCCAAAAAAATATCCCTACCAACCTCCTCACTTTCCTTTACAACCAATGCCAATCATAGGGAAACCCTTTGAGAGAATAGGAATGGATTTGATTGGACCCTTGACTCGCTCCACAAGAGGATTTCAATATGTACTCGTGCTGGTTGACTAAGCAATGCGTTACCCTGAAGTTATACCTTTGAGATCCACTACCAGTAAGGTTATTACCCAACACCTGCTACATGTATTCTCGAGAATGGGTTTTCTCATAGAAATATTGACAGATAAGGGTACACCTTTTGTCTCAAACTTGATGAAACAAGTTTGTAACCAACTTGATATTAAGCACTCAAAAGCTTCAGTCTATTAACCCCAGACAGTCGGTCTTGTTGAGAGATACAATGATAGTCTTAAATTATTGCCTGGGAATGATAGAAACTAGGACTGTTGGCACTCTTTGTTCTTCAAAATCAAATGCAAAGCAGTTTAGGGGTGTCACAATTGGAGCTCCTTTTTGGCAGACGACCCGTAGCCTTCTAGACATCACAAAATAAGCCTGGGAGAAAGATACCACAAATGAAGCAGGTTCTTTACTAGAATATACTAATCAAAAGAAATCTAGAATTGGCAAGCTGAGAACTTTGGCCCATACCAACCTAGAAAGAAGTCAGAACAGACTAAAAAACTTTTATGATAAAGGAAAGAAGTGGAGGGAATATACTGTGTGAATGGGTTATAGTTTTAATGCCTCCTTCTAATGCCAAAATGAGAGCCGAGTGGCAGGGCCCTTATAAAATCCTAAAAATATTTGGGTGTGTTATGTATCAATTACAAATGTCACAAAATAAAACTCAGATATATCACATAAACCTTTTAAAGAAGAGGCTTGGTCCACCACCCAGAGATGTACAGTTGACAGTATCCACAAGAGAAGTTGAGCATACTATAGGAAACATTTAGATTAATGAAGCCCTTACAGAGAAGGAAAAACCAAATTATTGAACTTACAGGTAGAACCCATCTGGCAGTACATTCCATCCCTACCCATAAAGGGGTGGTTTTCAAACAACATCCCTACAGGGTTCCTGCTGCCCGATGACAAGCACTACAAGCGGAGATAGAACGAATGTTATCAATGGGTGTCATAGTCCCCATTACCAGTAACTGGTGCTTCCCAATAGCACTAGTCCCAAAACCAGATGGGAGTATTCGCTTCTGTACAGACTTTGGAGCCATTAACAAGATCTCAAAACTAGACAGTTACCCATTACCCAGGTAGATGAACTGATTGAAAAGTTAGGAAAAGCGGACTATATTATAACAATAGATTTAACCAAAGGATATTGGCAAGTGCCCTTAAATCCCTGCGACCAAGAAAAAACAGCCTTTGCCACTCCCGATGGTCTCTATCAACTCCCCACTTTACCCTTCAGCCTCCATGGTGCCCCCGCCACCTTTCAAAGACTGATGAATGCCCTATTACAACACCATCAGAATTACTCTTCTGAATACTTGAATGATATAGTCATCTATAGCAAAATCTGGCAAGAACATCTACAGAACCTAAAATTAATTCTCTCAGAATTACAGAACGCTTGATTACATATTAATGCTAAGAAGTCCAAATTCGCACACAGCTATGTCAAATACTGGGATTATCTCTTAGGTGGTGGTGAGACAGAATATCGAGTCAAAAAAATCGAGCGGCAGTAATAGCGAGTCACAAATATCTTATAATGGAAATAGCAAGTGCAAGAATATCGTTGTCAAGAATATCAAATTTTTATTATTTGTTATGTATTCAGTCATATATTTTATATGTATATGATGTAGTTTCTTTTTTATATTATATATGTTTTCTAATGTATTTGTGAAAGTTGTAGTAGATATTACATCTTATTTAAGTAATTTATATTATTTTTTGTACCGTGGTCGGTTGTGGGGTTTATAGGGGTATAGGGTGGGAAGTAATTTAAATATAATTCTCTGAAAAAACCACAGGTTTCAGGGACGTTATAGTTAGTCTGACATTTCACTCGTACAAAACCAGAGAAATTTGGCCATTATAGTTAGTTGAGCTAACTATAACTCCCGCCCCCGCAATGCACTGCTGATGACGTCACATATTACATCACTCATGACATGGTCAGTGACATCACGGATGACATCACTGATGACATCTCAAATGACATCACTGATGTGAAATGTCGGACTAACTATAACGTCCCTGGAACCTATGGTTTTTTCAGTGAATTTCTAAGGTTTTTTAAATGCTAATTTATAATTATAACGTAGTAGTTGCGTTTACAGATTGGTGCAGAAAGGGGACTGGGCCTCCGACCAGCGCTCAGGAATTCCGCTGCATAGTACTTACAGGCGGTACCAGGAGGGCTTCTTGGCCCCCAAAGTCCCTCAGGAGTAAAGTCGACTTCATCTCCCAACCCGTAGTGTGCCAGGAAGTGCGTTTGCAGAGTGGTGGAGAAAGGAGGGGCTGGACTCCGAAGACCTCCAAGCAATACCACTGTGTGGGACTTACTGGCGGTAACAGGAGGGGTAGTTGGCCCCCAAGGACGTCCTTGGGGGCCAACTACCCCTCCTATTACCGCCAGTAAGTCCCACACAGCAGCATTGGTAAGTTCTCAAAGCAGGCGATGCCCCCTTTGCCCATGAGTCTGCAAACACACTCCCCGGGGCGCTCTTGGATGGGGATTAAAGTCCCCTTCGATGCTGGGGGTCCTTAGAGGCCAACTAGCCTACCTGACACCTCCAGTAAGCCCCGGATAGTGGGATTGCTGAGATGTGAACACAGGCCACGCCCCCTTTCTCCACCACTCTGCAAACGCGCCTCCTGGCGCGCTCTTGGTTGGGGGATGAAGTCCCCTAGCCTCCCGAGGGTCCATGGGGGCCAACTAGCCCTCCTCTTATCTCTAGTAAGCCCCACACAGCTGGATTCCGAGAGTGGTCTGAGGCCACGCCCCCTTTTTACACCACTCTGCAAACGCGACTCCTGGTGCACTGCTGCTCGGGGGATAAAGTCCACTTTAGTCCTGAGGTCCTAAGGACACAAGAGGACCTCATCGCCCCACCAGCAATGCGCCAAGAGGCACGTTTGCAGAGTGGTGTAAAAAGGGGCGTGGCCTCGGACCACATCTCAGCAATCCCACTGTGTGGGGTTTACTGGAGGTACCTGGTGCGCTAGTTGGCCCCTAAGAACCCTTAAGGATCTAGGGGACTGAATCTCCCAACCCAGAACGCGCCAGGAGGCGCGTTTTCAGAGTGGTGCAGGGAGGGGGCAGGGCCTCCAGTGAGATGCAGCTTTTAAAAAAAAAAAATTATAGTTAGAAGGGGCTGTGTGGCCCCCTTTCTCTCAATATTTTATGGGCCCTGGGGACCCCATCCCCCAAGGCCTGTGACATTTCTTTTTTTTGAAAAACAAAAAACAGGAAGGGGGCTGATTTCAGGCCCGGGGACCCCATCCCCCGGGGCTTTGCCACAATTTTTATTTTCAAACAACAAAAACATATTTTTAAGGAGGGGGGCCGCGCGGCCCTACTCCTGAGGCCATTATTGGCCCCAGGGACCCTATTCCCCAGGGCATTGCCTCATTTTTTTAAAAATGATTTTTATTTTCACGGGAGGGGGGCCGCGTGGCCTCCCTTCACTGGGCCACTTTTGGCCCTGGGGACCCTATCCCTAAGCCTGGGTGGTAAAATCCGCTCCGCTCTCGGAGTTTGTGGATTTTTGGTAACTCCGCGTTCCGCGTAGAACGCGGAGTTACCGAAAACTCTGCGATCCGCAGCGTAGCGGAGTTTTTCCCTTGTTCGCGCTTTCAAAATGCATTTTCGCGCGCGCGGTAGCGACTTACCAGGATCCCTGCGTTCACCGATGAGTTTTCCTACACGTTCACATGCGCCACGAGATTTTGGTAGCCGGCCGCGCAATCCCGCAAGAGTGTGCGATCGCGAACACGTCATTCGGACGCGCCATCGGACATCCGGTGGAAGTTTGGTAAACCTCGCGATGCCGAACACGCACAATTTGCAATCTGGAGAAGAATATCTCTCGAGCAGCATAAAACCTTCTCGAAAATGATGATTTGGATGAAAAAAACTCCTCAGATTGACATTTGGCTGTACTTTTTTGTGCAAGGAGTCCTTTTTCTATTTTTTCTTTTTTTCGGAGAGGAAGGAAGTGCCCCAGAGTCTACAACTTCCTGTTCCTGTCCAGCAGGCTCCTCCCAGTGCTTTGTCCATGTCCTGTTCACTTTTCATTTGGATTTGGAGCTGGAAGGATCACTCTTTGTGTCTGCTGCATCATATATCATTGGATTTGAGGACTTTTGGATTTGAGGACTTTTGGATTTGAGGACTTTTGGATTTGAGATTTTACAAGTAAGTTGGTGTTGTTTGTTTGATTGGGGCATTGCAGTTGCTGCAACTACAATTTTTGTACTTTTCATCATTTTTTTAAAATTTTTATTGTGGGTAGCCAGTAGGCCCAGAGCTAGTCATGGGTGCATGAAACAACTGTTTCTGTGTTGTGTGTTGAATTTATTTTAAACATCATGTAAAGGCATGGATGGCATTGGATTGAATTGCAAAATGTGTATTTTTTGGGGTATTTCACTTTTTTGGTGTGTGTTAAATAAATGCCTTTGTTGTGTGTGTGTGTGTGTGTGTGGTGTGGTTGTTGTGTAACTTGCACACCTTGTTTAGCCCTGTGGATTTTCGTTTTTGCATTTTATTGCAGTAAAGCTGTGTTGTTTAGCATGCCTCCTTTGCCTGGCTATTATAGGCCTGTTTCAGTTCATTGTTTTCCAGGCCTCCTGCTTGTTGTGACTGTGAGTGACCATGTGGCTGGTGGCCATTTTGTGGTGGTAGTTTAGAAGTGTGCTGCTTTTGCCATATAGGCCTGAATGTGTTTCCTTTGTTCCTTTTGGCCTAGGCTTCTTGTTGTTGTGGGCCTGGCCATGTGGCTGGTGGCCATTTTGAAGCCAGGCAGTGTGCTTTTGCCATAGGCCTGCATTGTCTGTCTTCCCTTTCTTGTTGTTGTGGGCCTGGCCATGTGGCTGGCGGCCATTTTGAAGCCAGGCAGTGTGCTTTTGTCATAGGCCTGCATTGTCTGTCTTCCCTTTCTTATTGTTGTGGGCCTGGCCATGTGGCTGGCGGCCATTTTGAAGCCAGGCAGTGTGCTTTTGCCCTAGGCCTGCATGTCTGTCTTCCCTTTCTTGTTGTTGTGGGCCTGGCCATGTGGCTGGTGGCCATTTTGAAGCCAGGCAGTGTGCTTTTGCCCTAGGCCTGCATGTCTGTCTTCCCTTTCTTGTTGCTGTGGGCCTGGCCATGTGGCTGGTGGCCATTTTGTGGAGCCAGCCAGTGCGCTTTTGCCATAGGCCTGCAAGCTTGTGGCCTAGTCTGCCAATAGGCCTTTCATTCAGTAGGCCCAGAGCTACTCATGGGTGCATGAAACAACTGTCTCTGTGGTGTCTGTTGAATTTAAACATCATTTAGGGCATGATGGCATTGGATTGAATTGCAAAATGGGTTTTTTGGGGGGTATTTCACTTTTTTGGTGTGTGTTAAATAAATGCCTTTGGTGTGTGTGTGTGTGGTGTGGTTGTTGTGTAACTTGCACACCTTGCACTTGCACACCTTGTTTAGCATTTATTTATTATCGTTTTTGCATGTTATTGCATTAAAGCTGTGTTGTTTAGCATGCCTCCTTTGTTTGGCCATATAGGCCTGCTTGAGTTCATTGTTGTCCAGGCCTCCTGCTTGTTATGACTGTGAGTGACCATGTGGCTGGTGGCCATTTTGTGGTGGTAGTTTAGTAGTGTGCTGCTTTTGCCATATAGGCCTGCATGTCTTTCCTTTGTTCCTCTTGGCCTAGGCTTCTTGTTGTTGTGGGCCTGGCCATGTGGCTGGTGGCCATTTTGAAGCCAGGCAGTGTGCTTTTGCCATAGGCCTGCATTGTCTGTTTTCCCTTTCTTGTTGTTGTGGGCCTGGCCATGTGGCTGGTGGCCATTTTGAAGCCAGGCAGTGTGCTTTTGTCATAGGCCTGCATTGTCTGTCTTCCCTTTCTTGTTGTTGTGGGTGGCCTGGCCATGTGGCTGGCGGCCATTTTGTGGAGCCAGCCAGTGTGCTTTTGCCATAGGCCTGCAAGCTTGTGGCTAGTCTGCCAATAGGCCTTTCATCCAGTAGGCCCAGAGCTACTCATGGGTGCATGAAACAACTGTCTCTGTGGTGTCTGTTGAATTTAAACATCATTTAGGGCATGATGGCATTGGATTGAATTGCAAAATGGGTTTTTTGGGGGGTATTTCACTTTTTTGGTGTGTGTTAAATAAATGCCTTTGTTGGATGTGTGTGTGTGTGGTGTGGTTGTTGCGTAGCTTTCCCACCTTTTTTAGCCCTGTGGATTTTCGTTTTTGCATTTTTGCATTAAAGCTGTGTTGTTTAGCATGTCTCCTTTGTCTGGCCATATAGGACTGCTTGAGTTCATTGTTTTCCAGGCCTCCTGCTTGTTGTGACTGTGAGTGACCATGTGGCTGGTGGCCATTTTATGGTGGTAGTTTAGTAGTGTGCTGCTTTTGCCATATAGGCCTGCATGTCTTTCCTTTGTTCCTCTTGGCTTACTGCTTCCATCCCCTTTGCCTGCTGCAGCTCCCTGAATGATGTGATGCGCAAATTAATGCCAAGCAGGTTCCACTTGTATTACATTTGTTTTTTTGTTTTTGTTCTTCTTCTTTCCTATCCTTCCTGAGTGTACACAGTATACCATGAAAGCCATTGTCAAAGTTCACAAATGGCTGCACTGTTATGGTTTTTTTATAACTTAAACTGAGTTAATAAAATGTAATAACATAACACTAACAAGTGTGACCACCACACACTAAGTTATATATTATATTTGTTTGTTTGGACTAGTAGTAATTGAACCACAACAACAAATGCAACATTTCACTGATGTTCTTCTGGCTTCTTTGCTTTTAGGTGCACAAAAAGACTGAGGAGGAGGTGTCATCATCATCACCCGTTGTACTGCCAGATAGAAGTCCTGCTGCGCACGACGTCACATGACGTGTGACCACAGATATCTCGGTAACTTGTGCACCTGCATCCTGCTGACATCGGAAAAGGATGGCCCCAAAGAAAGGTAATCGGTCCTCCAGTACCAAGAAAGTTGCCAGTGAGAAGAAGGAACAGAAAAAGGAAGAAGCACTGCCACTTACCAAGACTGGTGGGCCGCCCAATATGTTTTTTGTGAAACAAAAAATTACGCCTGCATCAGCGGTGTCCGGGTACCAAGCTGGGAGCAGCACCTCCGCATCAGTGGGCCCACCCCACCAACCTAGGCCCAAGCCCATGAGTGTCGCAGAGGTAGCCAGTCTACTTGTGCAAACGCCAACGAGCAGTGATGTTGAAATGTCATTATGGCAAAGTAGTACCCAATCAAAGCAGGCGGAAACTTGGCAGATAAGTGGGCAACAACAGCCGGAACAACAGCCAGAACAACAGCCGGAACAACAGCCGGAACAACAGTCGCAACAACAGCCGCAACAACAGCCGCAACAACAGCCCACAATAGTAATTGTTCCTCCCGAAGTAGGGGCAGTTCAGGAAATCGAGCTTCCTGCAGACGAAGAAGAGCAAGTCACTCTTTCAGAAGATCCATTGTCTTCCAGATCCCGAGCAAGGAAAAGGAGGGTTAGTCCATCAACTTCTTCTTCAAGCCCCTATTCTGATGATCTAGATACCACTTGGAACCCACCAGCTCAGCCTGAGAGTGAGGCACGCCACGCGACAAGGCTAAGGAAAAGGAAGGTTCCAGAAAGCCTTAGAGTTATGGAGGAAGATGTAGAAGAGGAGGATGATGACGAGCCAGTCATCCTGAAGATCACACCCGCCCCAGTGGAGATGGAGACCGACAATATTATTACACCAATTGCTGTGAGGGATGTGGCACAGATACCACCAACATAGGTAACTCCAACACGACCTCCAGCTTCCATATTTGCATTTGCAAAGGCCTGGCAGGGACCTACATCCAGCTCAACCACCACCGCAGTAGGTAGTGGTACTGTAACTGCAGAGTCAAATTCCAGGCACACCCTCCAGTTCATCTGGCATTGCAAGTGGCACCTCCAGCAGCACAAGAAAGTTCACCTCCCCAGTTTGGGACTTCTTTTCGGTCAGCAGTAAGGAGGACAACGTTGCTATATGCTCAATTTGTCGACATGCTGTTAGTCGGGGTAAGCTTGGTACAAACTATGGTACTGGAGGCCAAACAACCCATCTGAAAAAACACCACATGATCCAGTGGGAGGCGCACCTACTTAGCGTACAAAAAAGTAAAATTGCACCCATTGCTGTTGGTGGGGATGAAGAAGTAGAAGAAGAAGAAGATATGATCGCGGTGGAAGGTGAACAAGAGGGAGACATTTTATCTGGTACACAAAGTAGCTCTGTCCCCAGCAGTGTAGTGGTACCATCCACATCCTCAGCAACATCTCAGTGGCACCGTAGTAAGAGTCAGGCTGAGACACCAAGGCAACAGAGTACTGCAATGAAAAAAAGTGCGTTGGTGAGCCTAACTGGGTTCAAGAAGTCACCTGCATCAGCTGCACCAGAAAGGAAAACAATCCAGCCTACCATTGTCAGCATGCTTAGGTCGGAGGAGCAGTACGAACGCAACCACCCAACGGCACGTTTGTACAATGCGAAGCTGGCTAAAATGTTAGCACTGGAGCTTCTCCCTTTTTCTTTTGTGGAGGGGGTGGGTTTCCTTGAATTTGTGACAGCCATCTGCCCAAAATGGAAGGTTCCCAGCCGGTCCTATTTCGCCAGAGTTGCTGTTCCAGCACTACATCACGATGTGCTGGAATTGCTTGGACAAGCTTTGCAGCAGAGTGCTGTTCACGATATCCACCTGACAACAGACATGTGGACCAGTTGCCAAGCCACTGATTACATGTGCATCACTGTGCACTGGATCTCTTTTGTGGGGGTTAGAGAAAAGATATCTGAAGCAGGTGTTGACACTGCTGAGATTTTTAATGCTACCCGGAAACATGCAACTGTAGCCATGTTCGCCATGGAGAAATCTCATACTGCTGCAAACATTTTGGAAGAGTTTAACAGCAAGGTCTTTGAATGGCTGCGCCCAAGAGGGCTTAAGATTGGTTTTGTTGCCACGGATAATGGCAGTAATATAGTTAAGGCCATGGAGGATGATGACTATTTCAGGGTCCTGTGTGTGGCGCACTGCATTAACATAATTGTTCAAGACTTTCTGAAAGAAGAAGCCCGAGTCAGCAACTTACTGACCACCTGCAGAAGAACATGCACACATTTCAGCCATTCTTTTAAAGCCCGGAAGCAGCTGAGGATCATTCAACGTGAGCATAGAATGCCAGTCAAAGCACTCATCCAGGAGGTGCCAACACGTTGGAACTCAACTTATTACATGCTTGATCATCTGTTTGATCAGTACAGACCAATCAATGAGTATGTCATGCAGAGAATAAGGGATGCGACTGTGAAAGGCATGACCCTACAGATGGACAAATGGGGCCTAGTTAAATGCCTGACAGAGATGCTTCTTCCTTTCGAGCTCTTCACACGTGAAGTCAGCAAGGAGGACTGTACTATGGGCCAAGCTATCCCATTGTTGCACATGCTAGAGCAACAGCTGAAGGAGGTGTCTGAAACGTACACAGGTGTGGAGGAAAAAAATGAAGCATATGAGTTGGTGGAGAGCTTATCCTGTCGCTTAGCTGAAAATACAAGGGTGCAAACTCGCATTGTTTCAGAAAAACATTACATTTGTGCCACAATTCTGGATCCACAGTACAAATCGGCACTGAACACTAAGACATTAATTCCTTTTTCAGAAGTGGATGTTGCCCAGTACAAAACTTGGATAGCTAAGGCAGCCAGTGACTTGGAAAATGAACGGTTGGTAATTAAAGACCCGCTACTCAAACTCACAACAAGTACTGCAGCAGGGCTTCCGGCGTCAAGTTCAACTTCAGAGCCTGAGGGCAGTGCGTTTGGCTCAGAGCTACCACCAACACTATCGACAACAGCAAGAACCGGATCATCAGCCCCAGTAAATTCGGCACAGGATTGGTATTTACAGCAAGGGCTTGCTAGGTCCAGTGCTGATGCAAAGGCAAAAGAGGCCCAGCAAAGTGGAGCACCCCTGAACATTGAGCAGATGGTCCAGGCCTATCTGGATGACCCAACAGAGGTTTATATTGATCAAAACCCATTGCTGTATTGGTATGGGAAAAGGGGCCAATGGCCAGTGCTCAGCAGGCTGGCGATAAACTATCTGGCTTGCCCTGTCGCAAGTGTCTCTTCTGAGCGTGTTTTCAGTGCTGCTGGTGCCATTGTAACAGTGAAAAGGACCAGTCTCTCGCCCAAAAACGTGGAGAGGTTAACCATGATCAAAATGAATCAGCACTTTATACCACCAAATTACAAAATACGTGAATCAACGCAGGAAGATGAGGACAGCCACTTAGGTGATGGAAGTAGTGTCTTAGATGATTACCTACTTCTGGTTGAACCACCAGAGTTTGAAGACGAGCTATACTTACCTGACAACTAGGCTTTGAACTTCTTACTTTCTTTCTTCCTTATTTTACTTTTATTTGTGTGTGTCTCTGTCTTTCTGGTTCGAAACTTCGAATCACAACAAATCCATCACCACCGTCTTCTAGTCTTTTTATTGCCGTATTGGAGTTGCAGCTCTGTGCATTTAACTTAAGTCCACTCCTCCAAGTCCTGCTCCATCCTCCTGACTCGCCCTAAATCCATTTTCCCTCAAGCCAGATGATGATTGGATGGAGAATGGTACAAAAAAATGTTGCCTTGTCGAGTCCCTCCAAAAGAAGTGGAACATGATGACTACTATAGCTATCCTCCTTTCTGAGCCGAGAGAGACTGCCCTTTAAATTAAGATGAGAACAAGGAACAGGTAATGATGGCATGCATTGGACGCTGACTCTGAGTGATTGGTGTTTGTGTTGTTGTTGTTTGTTGTGCATGAAGTGAATTAATTGTGTACTATTATTTAATCTACACACTAAAAGTGACTCAAGTCAATGTTTCCCTTCTTGTTGTTTAATAACAAAATTGTACTTCTACTGCAAGCCGATCCATTGCATTATTGAATATGGAATCTGGACTCACTCGGTACACTGCAGACTGAGTAGGACAACACCATGATGATGACCACAGTGACATAATATCTTCGCAGTCAGTCAGTAGGATCGGAGATGATTGATGGATAACTCAGGGCGTTTCATGAGTGGCATAAAAGGTAAACAAGTCAACAACAACCACAGCAGACCTATATGTCTGTGTAGTGGTGGAGTCGAGTCACGAGTGTAGTAGTGGTGGTATGACTGACAGCTGTGCATGCCATTGATTTAGTTACTTACTTTGGAAAATGCTATGTTGCTGTATATGTGACATGTGTGCTCTGTCTGCCTCAGTCAAATTCTAAGCTAAGTGGAGGTTGGGTGGGCACCGCGGGCCTGCTCTGTCCTGTTGCTATTGTAGGTTAATGCTGGAAACAGACAACAGAGTAGACATGATTTAGCCATGCCGCTCTGAAAGTGTTTGCACTCCTCCGTAATTTATGCTTTTTTTTTCTCCTTGATTTTTAAATATCCCTTTTGTTTTTCCATCTACACTTACAGGCCGGCCTTTACCCTGTGCTAAACAGAGAAAGACAACTCACACTCACCTACCAATCCACATCCGCCAGGCAGGCAGTGGCACCCAAGATTGACGGACGCAGCGTCCATGGAAGGGAGGACCAAGAGGAATGCCGAGATGCAACTCCCCAATTTGACCAGGATAACATACAGTAACACTTTAGTATCAACATTCATCATCTTTTAAATAATTTGATTCATTTTTTCTCTTCAATCATTACGACTGTGTATTGTTGTTGTTGTTTGCTCTCTGCTTATAATTGATCCCCACAGCTATTTTTTTATTTTCTTTGCTTGCTTTAAAAAGTAAGCCTGGTACAACAGAAGTAAAAATGTATGTAATTTGGGTCTCTCTGAGGGCAGACAGGCATGGCACATTGCATAATAATTAATAATATACTGCTGCCCGGTACTGTCTACTACTCTAGTTAGTAAGTACTACTTATCATTAACCATCAAGCCATCATCATCATGCATGCATTTCCTTTTTCTCCCTTAACAGATTTATGGATATGATGGTCGTTTGCCAAAATTATGTTTTTTTGTTTGTCCATGCGTAGTGTTTTTCTTTGTCAAACCTTTCCCCAAACCCCCCTTCCCACCCATTCATCAAACCCTAGCTCTCTTCCCCCGGGCTGTGTGATTTATATTGAGGTGTGACTAAATTTAATGTACACCAATAATTGATCACACGCTTGCTGGGGCGGATGTGGTGAAAGCAACACTAATTCAATTTCAAGGCAGGGCGAGGATCTTCTTCTGCTTGCCCACCCATGCTCAGTATATTTGCAAGTCAGTTTTTTTTCCAAAGGAACCTAATCCATCATAATTAATTGCCGGCATTGATTGGATTCATCATCCTCCTACACAGCACTAAAGGTTACGCTTGTGTCGAGTGACTCGACACAACTACAGTTTGTAACTTGTTGTACTAGGCTATCCCTGCCACCATTATGTTTTATTTTACTTTAGCATTGCTAATCAGCATTATTATTATTGTTTGGCAGTCTTCTTGTGTATGTACTGTACTTTGTTCTACTACTCCTCCCAGAGTCTCTCTCAGGCGACTGACTGTCTCATTTTTCTTTTTTTGCAAATGCTACTGCCAGTGTCTACTACTACCACCACAACCATGGCATCTTGGGAAACCAAACCATCATCGCCATGCAGCCATCGCTGTGCCTAAGTTAAACATCAATCACAGGTAAGAGAAGAAGTTTGGGGAGGTATAATTAATAAGATTAATTAATTAATTCACACACCCCTTGAGTCCTCCTGTTGCAGAATGCATAGACTAGGAGGAGAGACTGACAGTACTAGTAGGACAAGTCACTCAGTGGGGGTACCACATCTATCTGTGTGTTACAAAATCGGCAAATTATTTTTAAATCAAACACTGGCTGTGGCCCTGCAGCAGCAAGGAAACTGTGTGACGTAAAACAGTAACCCCCCCACAAAACATTAACATCGTATGCTATGCTTAAGTATAAATATAATTTAATCCCCTAACAAAAATAAACTATATAAAAAATCCCACAACACCTGTCCCACCCCTCACCCTAACCCCAACCAATGTCCAACAAGAAAAAGTCCAACCAATGTCCGGTGAATAAATAAAACCCCAATGCCCAATTCCCACCCACCAAAAAAAGGAATAAAAAAGGGGCAATCCAACAGAGTCTTTAGTTTCTTATCGGATTCTGCGGGCTCTCAGTTGCTTGTCCACCAGGATCTTTACCCGCTCCTCTAAGTGCTCCTCGAGGCGTGCCATTCGGAGGAGCATGCAGCGCTTGAATGCCCTACAATTGCATCCACAGGGGGGCAGCAGTGTTGGATGTAGTGTGGCGGCGGGTGGCTGCCTGACCGCGGCACCATACCACTGGAGAGGCCTGGCTGGGGCCCGGGGCATTGGAGGAGGCTGCAGCTGCTGCCACCTCCTCCTCCTCCTCCGCCAGAACCACCAGCCGCCGGTATTCGTTTTGTATGGCCTCCAGCTTCCGGCGCCGGGCCATGGCTGCCAACTCCTTCCTGTCAGGTTTAGATTTCCCTTTGGAAGGAGTAGCTATATCAAGAAGAAAAAAAAGACTATTGTAACAATATACTCTTAGCAAAACAGTAAGGCAAATTAATTCTACACATAGTGGCACAGTAGCACTAGCAAGCACAGTACATAACATTTGTGGTATGTATCTATCCTCCCACTTCCTCTGCCTCTAACATTTGTGGGAGTTTCAGGCATTATACTAGCACTATGAACTTGAGTACACAGTACACCAGTCTTCTTCTTCTCTCTTGTTTAGCGTAATTACGTAACCTTGTTGTAGCCGGCATGCCAGCTCTGTCAGACTCACGTTCGTTTTATTTACTACTGTCTGCAGGTGGGGAAGCTGACTACACAATCATCGTATTTTTCTATTACGGGTGGCACAGGCCATACTCTGTTACATCAAGGGCAACTGCTCAATTTCACTTTCACCCTCCCCTGACTACTACAAAAAGGCAGTTGATATCTGATCCAAATGATCGTTGCTTATATATGGGACGACATGAGGTACTTTGTTTTGATTGATTGTGCAAACAATAAACATGCAGCCGATAGGCCACCCATGGCAGGCTGACACAGTCGAAAATAAATTAACATAGGTAGGGAGTGGGTCTCGGAGTCGGAGGGAGGCGCTTGATAACAACAACATACAAACACAATATATATGCTGTGCTTGCAAACTACTGTGAGTCAAGGGTGTATTCTGAAAATACAACTTCGTTCTATTCTCCTTGGCTTTGCTACTCTGGAGCGGTTTCTTTTACATTCTCTTCAAGCTAAGACTCATCATCCAGTGACAGTCTCCACCTATGCTATCTATGATGAATACCCTCCAGGCATCCATCCATTCAAAGTAAACATGTCTATCATTCTTCTTAATCTCTCAACAAACCTTAGTTTGTTTCACCAACAACAAGCATTTATTCTTTTTTTTTAAACCACCACCCATGCGTCCTTCCTTCCATGCTTGCTTTGGCTTTGAGTTTGACCCATGAAACACCCCGGAGGATTCTTGCTATCCACCCATACAGTTTCAACCACCCAGGCAGGCATCTTTTCTTTCACCTTCCACCCATCCTTCAACCACCCATGCATCTGATTCCTTCCTATCAGCCACCTATGCATGCATCCCGCGTATCCTTCTCTGCCAATCATAAATATTACATCTCGCCCGTCCTTCCTCCTTCCACCCATCTTTCCCTTTTCGTTCAACCCATCCATCAAGGTCATCTGATCTGACTCTTAGTCTTCTCCATAAAACTTTCACAGCTGAGTTGAAGTCAGATAGAAGAGGCCATTAGTTACTCAACTCCTGCTGCTAATGCTATTGCTAATGCTAAGTAAAGGGTGTCTTCTTCAACCGTTGTTCACAACAACTTAGTCTCTCTCAACAGTATAGTGTACACCCTTGCAGCGAGTGTAATGTCAATAAGTAAGGAATATAACTTACCACCGCCCACCACTGCTGCTGGCTCACCCCCTGTAGCTGCCGCATCTTCTGCACCCTCCTTACTGGCCGCGTCGCCTCGCCGCTGGCCCCGGCACTGGTGGTCGGTACGCCTAGAAAAACATTACACATTTTTTAGATGCCATATACACTCCCCCTATTTATTCTTTTTCACTAGCAAGATTGAAAAAAAGTTAATACATACATATACAACATACATCACTAGTACAAATCGGGTACTAGAGTAGAGTAGACTAGTAGTAGTATGTCCTATCCTATCAAAAATAGTAAAATATCTGGTTGGGCATTTTGTTGGTGGGAATTGTCGAAAAGCCTCAAGATTAAGAAGACTAGAAGAGGACAACCCAAAGGACTGGACTCAGTGGCTAGAGCTATTGGTGAATCTGAGTTTTAAAACCTTTTAAATAAAGAGTGGCCAACTGGGCAAGCTTAGCTACAGACAGACTAATAGTAGTAGTACAGAGAGTCATAGCAGAGGCAGGGATAACAAGAATTTAGAAACAGATAGTCTAGATCGAAGAAGAATTGGTAAAAAATAGAATTAGGAAACGGAAATAATAGTTTGGAAAAAATAAGGTGCAGTAAAAGTTAGGGAAGTATAATTATTAATATTAACAACAGGAGGACTTACTGGGGCCAGCAGCAGAGCCCTCGGTAGAGGAGCGGTCCTGGCCGGCATCTTGTGCAGCTGCTCCCGCCGACTCCAACGACCCCGTCTTCTTGCCCCTGGATGCTGATCATGAAAGATATAAGAAAGAAAGAGACAAACATTGATGATTGGTGTGAAACAAATAAAATATTTTTAAAACGCTCAAAAAAACATTTATGGACACAACAATTGCAATAAAATTGACCTATCTAATCTGGTCGACTAGTAGTATCGCAGCGGGATTCGCGGACCGTCTAGTTATTATTTATGAACACTAATCCAGTGTTCCATTCTGATTCCAGAATACTAACTAAGCCTAACCTAGACCTAGCCCACCTATTCCAGACGGGCCAATTGTTCACTAAGTCTACATTTCCATTTATTTTAGTCCTCAAAAATGCATAGATGGAGGACACATGCATACATTTTTGCATACACCAAATTGTTGGTTGGTTGCTGCTGATGTTCTGCTAGTGCTAAGCCTATTACCACTCACTAAACAAACTACAAAAGGTTCTACTAAGGACTGGGGTAAGCAGCACTCAGCAGCACATGACGTAACAGAGGATGCGCCACGCAGACCGCTAAAAATTACCAACTAATACTAATAAGTAACTAAACCTATCAATCCACCACTATCTCTTAGTGACAGGAGGACAAAGGAAGGACTAGAGTCTCTCTAGCCTTACCTAACTTAAGTTCTCTAAAGTAAACTCTTACATAATCAGCCCAAGCGAGCGCAAAGTTGCAAAACAAGTAAGATTAGTAGCGCCGAGCACCTGTGGCATAACAATCACAGAAGATTTTTAAACGTAATTTACCTGCAATGTAAGCAGCAGCATTCTTGCTATTCGGAAAAAAATTATATTCGCAATATATAACACAGAGCAGAAGAACACAAATTAGTAATATTAAATAGCTACTCACCAAGCCCCGGGACCTCAACTCCTAGCAGGTCTAGCAGGTCATGCTCCCGGTCCAGGATATCTGACCACCGGTGCGTAAGCTGGGTAGGGGTGCGCTGGACCCCAGAGCAGCGAAACATTGCCCGGCACACCCTTCCCCACCGCTGGTGACGCTCCCTGAGCCCGTACACGGAGCCAGGCCTGCCGCCTGCTGCCAGGGTTAAGGGGAGGTGGTGCTGCACAAAAAAAACAAGTGCGTCCACCTCCGCCTCTCCAAATAAGGCCCGTGCCTGCACTCCTATTGGGCGCTGCCTTCCGCAAGGAAGGCGGTCACGGCTCTGGCTGCGGCGACTCGCCTTGCCATTTGCCATGGTTCTGGACACTCGGGGGCGGAAAAGAAAAGGTAGGAATTAAAAAGTAAGTAAAAGAAATGAAAAAAGCAAGTAATAGAAAAAAGAGTGAAAAGGTAGTGAAAACACGCAAAAAGTAGAAAAAACTCAAAATATAGAATCAGGAAAATAGAGAGATAGATAATAAATCAAAAAGTTCCCAAAAAAGTTTCCAGAAACAAAGGATTGAAAAGATAGAGGGAGGATAGAAAAGCAGGCCCAGAACCATAGCAAAAAAGTGAAAAACAAGATAGCCGCGCCCGTTGCGACCGCATGGGCAAGTTTGCGCGATATTTCCCCCCCAAGCACGCAAAAACCGTCGCAAACACTTTAAACGCGCTCGCGAACAGGAAATAGGCATCGCGAACGGGCGGGAACACGCAATACGCGTTCCGGAACAGGAAATACGCATCGTGAATGGGCGGGACAAGTAAAAAACAAGTTGGCCACGCCCATTGGCGACCCCATGGGCAAGTTCTCTAGATATTTCCCCGCGAGCAAGCAAACAGCGTCCCAAACACGCAATACGCGTTCCCGAACAGGAAAAAGGCATCGCGAACGGGCGGAACAAGCAACACCGCGCGCTCACGGAATTCCACGTAGCTCGCGGAGGTTTTTTACCACTTTGCGGAAGTCCGCGTAGCGCGACTACGTGAACTCCCCCCAGGGTTATACCCCAGGGCCTAGCCTGCTTTTAATTATTTTTTTTTAGTTACGGGAGGGGCGCCGCATTCCCCCCTTTCCCTGGGCCACTATTGGCCCCGGGGACCCCATCCCCCAGGGCCTGGCCTTACGTTGGGGACCACGGGGGAGCCCCAATGCCTCCGCGGTCCCAGCCGGCTCCCCGCCTCCTGCGGGAGCCGGCATTGCTTTTGGACAAGGGGAGCTGCTGACATGCTGACTCCCCTTGTCCAAAAGCAGTACTGCTTCGCTTCATGGAAGCGAGAGCAGGTTTCCTGCACTCGCTTCCATGAAGCGAAGCAGAGTTTGCAATGACAGGGCGGGAGCCGTGCTCCCGCCCTGTCATTGCAAACTGCGATGTCCCGGGGGTGGGCACCCCGGGACATTGCTGGAGCCGTCCCTGGGGGGTGGCGGTCCGCAGGGCCATCTAGGGCTCCACAAGGGGGGCCGCGCGTCCCCCCTCCAACAAGTTTAAAGCCCCGGGGAGGTGGTGGTCCCCGGGGCTGGGGGTCCGCAACGGACTCCTGTACTTCAATAATTAGTGCCCCAGGGAGGTGGTGGTCCTTGGGGCAGTGTGAGGGGGCTCGAGCCCCACACACAGAGTTTTGTAAAGTAGACCCGGGAGGTGGAGGTCCCCGGGGCTTGGGGGTGCCCGTGAGGCCCCCGCCCATTAATGAAGAAAGCCCCAGGGAGGTCGCGGTCCTCGGGGCTGTGGGGGCCCGTGCGGCACCCGCATATATATGGCACATTGCCCCCAGGACCAGGCCCACCTGGGGCCTAAAGAAACGGAGCGCAGGAGCCCGTTTTAAAAAAAAAATTCGCCCGGATTTGCGCACCCAGCGCGAAACCGGCCGCAAATGTTTTAAATAATGCTTTTTTTGGCCCTGGGGGTCCTTGTGGGACCGCCTGAGCAGGCCTAGGGGGTCAGGGTGTTTCTACCCTGCCCGCTTTTCTTGTATTTTTATCCTTTTTTCACCTTTTTTCTTCTGACTCGGTACCAAGTCACAAGATGGATGCCAACACTTCCTGCTTTGGAGTGTTGACAGCCAATCAAAATGAAGCTCGTGGTCGGGAGGGTTCGCAAATCCTCCTCTGTCACCAGATATCAATTTTTTTTATTTTTTTATTTTTCAGGAACTTATGAACCGATTTACACCATTTAAAAAATGAACGCTTTCTGAACCAAGACCTACCTTTTTGCCAAATTTGGTGTAATTCCGTTCAGCAGTTCGGGCTGTAGCTTTGTCTAAAGTTTCCTAAGGAAATGAACATGGAGAAAACACGTTTTGGGACCCCCCTTTTTTCTTGGCCCCTGCTCGACAAATCACCCCAAAACTTTCAAAACAGGAGCTGACCTGAGTGAACCACTAGTTTTGAAAATTGCGTGAAGATTCATCAAACGGCGCCAAAGATATTGGCAAAAGAAAAAACGCTTTTTGAATAGAAACAAGGTCCTAACTATAACTACCTACTGGCGACTGCCAGTAGGTAAAAAATTAATTTTTATTTATTGTAAAATATTATTTATTTAATTAGTAATTAATTTTGTTGTGTGTAATATTTTTTTAATTGTTAATTAATATTAACTATTTAATTGGTAATTAAGTAATTTAGGGGCCCATTACGATGGCGGGCGGAAGCACAACCGCCGTGCTGGCGGATGCAAAAACCACCAGTTACCGCCGGCACGCAGCAGTCCACACGCCCGCCCAATTACGATGCGAAAAGCAGGCCAAACACCGCCGGCAAGCCAGCAACACCGTCCGCCATCAAAGTGCGCCCGTACACGTAGCGGCGCAGCCCAACTGACACACACCGTCCGACGAAACACGTCCCGCCCGGCGTATAAATTACGATGCCGCAAACAAACGGCTCCCACGGCCAAGAGACACCGCACGTGAAAGAGAGGCGGAAACACGGACGCAGAGCACGGACAACGAAGAAGCGGCACCCCGGGCATGAATCCAGCACTGCAGGCCCTTCCCATGCTTCTGCTGATGCACCACCAAGGACGCAACGTACCGCGGAGACGCAGGTAGGCACACACACAACAAGTGCACGCAAACAGCGCACACAGTGCAAGGGCGGAAAAAGCGGACAACCCCCCACCAGCGCGTGCACACTACACATCCACCATTGCATCCACATATGACACACAGGCCAAATCCTAACATCGCAGAACACATGTGTACACACCACCTGGGACTAGGAACCAACCACCCCGTCACGGCCCCAAAGCGCCGATGACGCCGCCACACATGCGCACAACGCAGAGGCCAACCGCAGCGCCATGCATGCGTCGCACACAGACACAGGGACACAACCAAGCAGCACACACACCAGCCCCACCCCGAACGCACATGACACGTGACAGGCCGGCCACAGACATGTCCCCAACGCCCAATTCACGGACAACACCCAACGCCACACAACCGACGCACACATGTCAGTGAAGTCACGCAACAGCAGGACACACCCCAGTGTAACAAACATGGCGAAGCACACAGCGGCGGCAACACCAACTAGGAGAAGCAGGGCTCCTTCGGGAAGAGGAACGCCAGTACCACACTGAAAAACCCATACCACCCTGCACATATGAACAAGACACATGAAACGGAACACCAAAGAGCCCGGTGACCGACAACAGGTGGCCCAAGAATTACATCCACACACAAGGCCCAACGCAGAGCGGAAAGGCAGCCTGCCGCCCACACAAGGGAGAGCAGACAGCACTGAATGACCTTCCATTCCAACACCGAAACCACAGCCCTACGACAGAAGCCGGTGAATACAGCCATTGTCCAAGAATAGACCAACACAGGCATGCCGAGGAGACCGACCACAGGGCAGATAGCGCATATCACAGAAGCACACAACGGACGGGGAAGAAAGAAGAAAACACTCCCCCATGTCGGCCACATGCAAGTTAATTGGAAGGAGTCACACAGCACCGACCTTGAACTGTCTGAGAAGCATGTGGGAAGAGGGCCCGTGTCCTCCAAACAAGCCAACAGAACACAAGTCCTGTCTCCCCACGACTACACAGAGCTCACAGCAACCCCGGAGCGTGCACATTGCAGACTGCACACACAGCCGGAGCACGCCACCTCTACGAACCGCTGCGAAATGGCAACCGCAACACACCTACCCAACTACGCCGAACAGCTCAAGCTGTACCAAACCAACACGATACATACATTGGGATGCGATCTCCTGTCCCTGCTGAACGTAAGTTACCGACTGACTTACCGCATCACATTGTTCAGCTGCGTCATGCCCGTCTTCTACTGTCGGAGGTGTCCCTACCAGCATCCCGTCGAGATATGCCTCTCCAACCCGGCATGTCTGAAGGCGGACCTGCTACCACTACTCCTCCCTCTGGACGCACACGACAGGGCCTGCTCTGCCTATGGGGGCATGGCGTATGTGGCCAACATCGCACGCGCACTGAAATGGAACCACTGTGCCTCCACACGACGGATCATCGAGAACAGCTACATCGAATGTCACCCAGCATGCCCCATCATGGTCCTCCAAGGGACAACCTACGAACAACACCTTGACAGCCACCATCCGCTTCATTGGCTGGCAAACATGTACACCACCAATGACATGGAAGCCCTGCTGGACGGCATCGCATACCTGACAACCTGTAAATACGTCGGACCACAACGCAGGTTCCCCGAGTGACCTATGAAGTCCAACCCCGCACCCATGCTCAGCTTCCGCACGGACTGGCCAGTCACCACCACAACAGCCATACCAAACGACCGGCAACTGTAACCACACCATCAACGACATCGCCATGACATCGGATATGACCGGGACATGCACACTGTTCCCCATCACATCCAGGAACACCGCATGCATCGTGGGAGGCAGTGGCATGGGCTCTGTGCATCGCACCCACATGGACGGAACTGCACGAACAACCAGGACACGACATGGATCCAGCGCACATGGACACACACACCGCTCAGTGGACATGAATAGGTCGCCTGGAGTCTGTGGGTGCTGCACCCCTCCCACCCCCGCCCCGGGAATCCCATACCAGGACCTTTGCATGGACGACAAGTGCATACAACAACAACACGACCCCAGTGACTGTGACATGTCCAGTAACCACCACAGTGCAACAACAAGTGGCACGCCGCTGCATGCACGCAAGCACATGCCCTGATGTCATCTCACATGCACGCGTGCATGAGGAACAACCGCAGCAAACCTGTCACATGGAACTGAGATGGACTGTGCCCATGATGCCGAGCGGTCTGGTAGGCTACATGTATACCGTCTGTGTCAAAGTCCGCAGCTCCGCAGCTATACGTAAATGTACATTAGCACAGCCTTGGCCAAGCAGATGTAACCCCACACCCTATCCCATTTGTTATCATGCTCAGTATATCCTCAACATGTATTCCGCTGCCAGTAGTGTCCACTATACTGCATCACAGAGGACAGAAGACTCAATATAATGTTTGAAACCAGAACTGTCTCCGCTGACTCATTTCACAAGTACGAATGAGAGAGGATGAGAGTATGTGAAGTACACGGCAGTCGTGACATGACCATGTAGTCCACTGGTATTGGATGTCAACGCAAATGAGTAGCACTACTGTGGAAGACACACATGTGTCGTGTGAAGTCGTATGGACGCAGTGCTCAGGTGGGTGGGTGCGACGGGTAGATGCGCACATGCCAAGTTGGAGCACGCCGTGTTGGGAGGGGTCATGAACAGTACACCACCGCTTCCCTGGGCATTGTGAGAGGACACCTGTCGGGGGGAGTGAACACGTGTGTGCACAGCAGCCGGGCACACGTACAAAGCGGTACCAGGCGCACCTCAGCCCACCCTCTGTGGACAAGCTGGATCCTGTTGTGCGCCCGCCATGCCCCTTGACAAGGCACACACAGCCCCAGTCGACCAGGTGTAACCCCAACATAGTCAATCCGCACAGGCGATACAGGGCACGGGATGGCAGTGGAGCATGGTGTGTGAGAGGTCTCCTCGCGCTCCTCCTGGTCATATCACGCAGGCAATAGTACCTCAACGTCTAGCATGGCACAAGTCACATGGAAGTGTAGGGGGACGCACCACAGCACGAGCAGCACTGACGTCACGGGAGGTGGCTCGCACCATCCCATCCATTGCCCATCATACCAACCACGACACATGCCATTGCGACTAAGTGCAAGCGCGTGCGCCACCACCCCCGAGCCCTCCCCAGAGAGGCCAAAGAGTGAATGTGTGGGCCATCAGCCACAGACGGACGCGGCCTGGCCGCAAGGGCAGCCACAGCCACTGGGTGTCGCAGGTGGCGGATCCGGAAGGCGAAGACTGTGATGCATAGTCCATGCAGGCCGGGTCTCCATTTGGGGCACCACGCAGGTGGACGGCGTCCCGCCACACATCATACCCTGAGACAGCCCACTCGTGCAACTGGACCCACACATACACTCCTTGCCCTCTCTGGTGCGAGCTTGGGGCTGCCTGTGCAAGCGCTAGCCTCGCAGGTGAGCATGCATATTGGGGGGCGAGGGGAGGACATGAGGGCTGGGGCGAAGATGACTGTATCACTGTCAGTTAGTACAAGGGATGACCCAGATGTGGAAAGGAAGAGACGTGTCCCGTGTGTACTGCAACTAGTCGCCAATTCAACTACCCCCCCATGTCCGGAATGTAAGCCCGCACCTAGGCCCGCCCATCCGCCACATCGAACATACCACCAGCACGACAACCTTCCCATTCGAAACACTGACTGGGGGTGGCGACCAGTGAACAATCATGTGTAGCCTACCCACGCGTACATGTGGGCCCTCCATGATCCATGTCACCTGCGGCAAAGACATGACATGCGCAATGAGGGAAGTGAGGAGAGCTGTCCGCCCCACGCGCAGAAGGTGCATCAGCTCCACAGACCCAGCAGCGAGTCCAGCAGGGGTCACATGTGCAGGGGCAGCTGTGCCTGGTGTGAAGGCACATGCATATAGACAGCACATCGACCAATGTGTAGTCTGCCCACATCCACAGTCCATCATCATGCGGACATAGGAATTGAACACAGGGCAACACATCTTAGTTGGTGCACCCACCGTGACCAACAATGCGCAATCATCGACGTACCCGCCCTGTGCATGGCCCCCCACCCAACGGAGGCACATCCAGTGCCACCATCCCACACACACAAGCCTTCCACGGAACATGCTGTGTCCAATGGTCAGTACAGAGTCAGCGCCCATCTGGTGGATCCTGAACAGGAGACACATGCACACACATGCCAGCTCCCACTATGTACGTCTGCCACCTGGCACGTGCAATGTAACCTCTCACCTGTGACGTGTGACTGCAAGCACACAGCCGTCTTGGCATGGGGCTGTCAATGTGGACACCAGTCAATGTTTCGGGAGCTGTGATCCGTACAGTGCTGTACATAGGGTGCAGTGCTGACACCTACTACTGTCTCATATCCCCTCGTGCCACAGGTCCCACTTGTATTGGCCGCTCAGCCCGTGCCCACATCGTCGTCGTCGTGTGCCATACTCATCCAGCCTCGGAAGCAGTTCCATGCTCAGCAGACACTCATGTTGCCGTGGCGTTGCCGCTTGACGAATATGCAGTCAGTCCCCATCAGCACGCCCGCAAGTCATTGGGGCCTAGATCCCCATGTGCATGCACATGGCAGTGGTATGTCTCACTTGCCATTGCCATTGTTGGGAGACCTGTGTAAGTGTATTGTGGCCGTGCCGTCCCAGCTTGACAGCTGGGCTGTGGCTCATGTGCTTGCTCAGTCATGTCAGTGATGTGTATGCGAAATTGCTATGTGCCGTGTTGCTTTGACATGTGTCCTCTGCCATTTTCCCCAGGCGGAGACCGAACATTGACCGCCCATACCAATTGCTGGCGGACATGGACGATACAGAGGTAATCAGGAAGTTTCGGCTGGACAGGCCAACTCTGCATCGACTGTGTGCCATGTTAGAGCCCCATCTCCGTCCCCGCAGGGTGTATCCGACTGCTGTCACCCCCACGGCTAAGGTGATGGCCGCCATGCATTTCTTCGCCACTGGGTCATTCCAGCACACAGTGGGCAGTGGAGGAGGGATGTCCCAGCCCATGTTCAGCAAGGTGCTGAGGGATGTACTGGCAGCCATGATGCTGTACCGGAACAGGTACATCCGCTTCCCCAGGGCTCGTGAATTGGCGGCAGTGAAGGGTGCATTCTATGCCCTTGGCAGAATCCCACACGTCGTGGGAGCCATTGACTGCACTCATGTTGGCCTTGTTCCACCACAGGCCACTGAGCACCTGTACCGCAACAGGAAGCACACGCACTCCCTGAATGTGCAAGTGGTGTGCCTTGCGGACATGGTGATCACCCACGTGTGTGCCAAGTTTCCAGGCTCGGCCCATGACGCACACATAATGCGCAACAGCATCTTGCCACGACTGATGGCCAATCTGCAACAGGATCGTGGCTGTATTGTCGGTGAGTATGTGGAGTGGTGTAGCGTGCTGGTTGTGCGATGCTGTCCCCTGTCCAGTTGGAATAGCAACGGTTCTCTGTGTCCCTCACACCCAGGTGACTCTGCGTATCCGAATGGGGCATGGCTGCTCAGTCCATTGAGGAATCCTCGCACCCCAGCAGACGATCGATACAATGAGGCACATGGGAGGACCAGACGTGTGGTCGAGCGTACCTTTGGCCTCCTCAAGTCCAGGTTCAGGTGCCTGGACCGCACCGGGGGTGCACTGGCGTACTCCCCACAGAAGGTGTGCCAGATAGTGGTGGCGTGCTGCATGCTGCACAATCTGGCCATTCGGAAGCAGATCCCCCTCATTGTGGATGACGGAGATCAACCAGGGCCCCAGCCCGCAGACCAGGACAGCTCGAGTGAGGTGGACAGCGGAGAGGAGGAAGCTGGGAATGTGCGCCAGCAGCTCATCGCCCGCTACTTCACTTGACGGTGAGTGTCCATGTACGACGGATGATGTGTCTGTATCTATGCAGGTGTGTGTGTGCTGTGTCAGGGTGGCCGTATGTTCACTGCGTGCAGTGTGTCAACGCTCCATGGCCAGGGTAGTATGCCACTGTTGGTGACTGTGGCATTGTGCCCTATTGCTCTGTGCGATGTGTGTACATTGCTTGTAGTTGTTGACATGTACTGTGTGATGGGTGTGTGACACACTCATTGAATGTGCTCCTGTTCTGTCTCCCACCCCTAGGTCCCTACAGGCCCTCCGGATTCCATTGCCATGCCACGCATCAGGTGCCCTTCCGCCCAAGGTGGCCGTTGTATTCCGTACAAATAAAACACAGGGCACAAACAGCAGTTAGTGAAAAAGGTGCATTTATTACGAACTGTGACATGTGATTGTGTGTAAGGTGATGACAAAAGTGGTGCGTGCAGTGACAATGAGCTGTCGGTCATGGCTGCGTGATGATCAGGGTGTACCCACTGGTTCTATGTCCATAGTCCAACACACACATGCCATCCAGCTGGCTGTGTGGAGTGGGATCGTAGAGCAAGTCAATGCAGTGGCTGGTCAAGGAAGGCTGGCGGAAGGCTGGCTGGCTGCCTCACTTGCGACTGGAGCGTGCGAAGTCCTCCCGGGAGATCTGTTTCCTCTTCGGACGGCCCCTTCCACGTTTGGGAGGGGGTGTGTGGTGGCGACCTGCTGGTGGTGGGTGAGGTGTGCTCACTGGCTGTGGACGCAGGGGAAGTGGACACTGCTGGCCGACCCTGCGCCCTAGCAGGTGGTGGCGGAGGTGGTGTTGCTGGCCTTGCCTGTGACCCCACCGCCACCACCAGCTGGCCCATGAGGTCCACGAGTTGGTCCATACGGGACACGAATTGGCCCATATGGGCGTCCATGGACCTCAGCACCCCCAGCACCTCCCGCGTGTCAGTAGCAGACCTGGCCCATTGTCCTTGGGCCTCTTCATAGGCCCCAAGGACTCTGGCCATTTGAGGCAGGGCATGGCTCCCAGGGGAGGCTGGCGTTTCCCTGACCCTGCTCCTCCTACCAGTCCTGCTGCCACCGGCCTGCCCACTAGCCACATTGCTCACCACGGTCCTCGCTGTGGCTCCCAGGGTGGATCCAGTCGGCCGGGCCACCACCTGCGCTGGGGCTGGTGCCAGCGAAGACGTGGTGGTGGTGGAGGCGGTGGTGGTCGGTGCGGCGATGGTGGCGGTTGCGGCAGTGGTAGTGGCCGCAATGACCGTGGGTGTGGCCGCAACGACAGTGGCAGCAGGGGACTGGGACTGTTCAGCATCCCTGGATGATGGGTTGGTGGGTAGGAGGGGTCCTGGGGAGCGGCTGGGCCCTGCCACGCCAGATGGGCCAGCTTGGTGGTCCGTGTCCGAAGAGGTGGACAGATCCTCCAGATCCGTGTGTCCTCGTTGGGGGCTTGTAGGCTGGCTGTGCTGGCTGCTGTCTCCATCCCCAGCGTCCAGCAGTTCGTCACCTGTGGAGAGAATGAGATTTGTTATTGTGTTGCACCTGGCGAAGTATGTATTAGTCGTCTGACATTGGCAGTTCGTGCAATCTCGTACATGGGTTTCCCCGGAGGCGAGTGTGTGGCTGTGGCATCTGTAGTTGTGTGTGCTAGGCAATGGGACTGTGTGCTGTGCACATGTGGCATGGGACGGATTGGCCATGCCGATGGGTGTGTTGCTTTGCCCCTACTCATTGTGACTCTGGTGTATGCGGGCTCCTGGCCCATCCTGGGTCTGGTTTGTACTTTGCTTTTGGGGTTCAAATGGAACGCTTAGGAACGCATATGGCAACATGGGGGCCATGCCCCAGATTCGCATTTGGGAGGGGATATGCTTTTGGGGTACATGCTGTGAGCCATGGGTGCCGAACGTGACATGTGTTGTGGCAGCATGACAGTGCATGGTCTGAGGTGTGTGCATGCCTGACATGCCCTGCATATTTGCTGTCTGTTGTGGTTACTGGACATGGCATTGGACGCATCGTTATGAGTGAGTGATAGTTGTGTGCCAGCCAACGTATTGCAGTTGTCCCATCTCCTTGGTGTGCGTGCTGCCCTGTGCCATGTGCATCACTGCAGTGCTCGGGGGGTGTGGCCCATGTTGTGTGTTGTTGCTCACAGTGTGTCGTGCGCTTAATTGACTTCTGGCACATGGTTGGTCATGGGCATGTGTCTTAGCGTGACTGCTGTATGTGTGGCAGCTGTGCGGATGACATGCCTTTCATGTGACTGGGGCTGACGGATGGGATGGATGGTATGTTGTATGTGCATGGTGTGTCTGTGAGTTTGATGGGTTCAGTGGTGTTCGTGTGCATTTCTGTTGTTCCGCTCTGTTGCGTCTAGTGTTGTTTGTCTTACATAGGCGTAGTTGTGGGGTGTGGGGTTGACAGGCAGTGGGGGCTACATGGACAGGACTTCAATGGTGTTTCGGTTGTGTGTGATGAGTTGCACAGTGGCTGCCGTGTGGGACTATATTCAGTGTGGCTTGTGCATGCAGACGTGGCTCCTTGGGTGTTGCTATGTCTGTGATGGGTCATGTGGGGTGTGAGTCTGCTGTTCATGTCCGTGTGCACATTGTTCACTTGTTCGTGACGGTGGGCGGTGCTGCGTGTTCGTCTGCTACGTGACATGTCCCATGTGTTGGTCGTGTTATGGTCCTCATGCCTCCAGTAATCCAGCCCTGTCCAGTTTCCCACCTGCAAGTTGTTCGTGCGTGCACTGTACTGGATGCCACATGGCTCTAAGCGGGGGGTGCTCCATGTTGCAGGTCTGTGGGGGTGGGGGGTGTTGTGGGTCGTGGGGTGGCTGGACACCCACTGACACCGATTGCTGTGGACCGTGATGTCTGCCTTTCGGCTGTCGTTGTGCACTGCGGTGGCTGACACGTGGCTGTGGGGTGTGGGGGATGCTCCTCCTTGCTGTGCTGTGGGACTGGGGCCTGGTGTGTGTTGTACTTGGGCTGTCCACCGTCCCACCCACTGCACTTTGTGTTCCTGCCACTTACCTGTTACTTGTCGGTTAGTGCAGCTGTGGCGGACACATGGGTGTGGTGGGTGCTCGTTGTGGCGCTTCTGGCATATTTGGGGACCTGTTGGTGGTTACGTGGCTGGCTTAGTGTACACATGTCCCCACGCATCTTACAGTTGTTCGGTTTGGGCTGTGTGTGGTAGTGTCTGTTGCATGTGCGTGTGATGTGTTGTGTATTGTGTGCTGGACATGGGGGTGTTTGTCCCTGGGAGCTGTGGCATGGTAGTTGCGCATGTGAGTACATAGCGGTGTGCTGGTATACATTAGTTTGTACTTACCAGCCTCCACTCCCCTGCTAATCCGGCGAGGATCTCCGGATGGATTACGACTCGCACCTTCTCCTCCCACGCTTTGAAGGTCTTAAAGAGCGCGGGATTCCCTCCGCCAGTGACGGCAGCCAGCTCTCTGTTTTTGCCCTCCTTCTTCTTGACCAGGCTCTTTACGTCATTCCAACGTTTGTTTATCTCGGTTCTGTTCCTGGGCAGGGTCCCGACTGCATTGACCTGGTCTACGATCCGGGTCCACATTCTGTTTCTGGTGGCTAGTGGTGTGTGCTGGACCATGTTCCCATAGATTTGTGGGTACACCTTGATGATCTCGTCGACCATGACCGTCAGCTCCATGGGCGTGAACTTGGGCATCCTTTGTGGTGCCATGGTGTTTGTGGTGCTGGTGCGGTGTGTGTTGTGTAATGTGCAGGGGGTTTGTGGTGCCGGTGTTTGGTGGTGGTGGTGGTGGTGGTGGTGGTTGTGATGTGTGCGTTTCTGTGGTGTGCTGCTGTCCTTGCTGTGTCACTGTGTCCTCTCTCCTCTCCTCTCTGGTTTGCAATGTAGCAAGGGGTTGTGGTCTGTGGGAGTGCTGCTTTTGTACTCACCTATGTGGGTGTGTCCTCATGGTCTGTTGTTTTCAGGTGTGTTGTGTCTGGGGTTCTGGCCTTTGTATTTTTTGTTTGTCCGGGGGGTGTTTTCGGGATGTGTACTGTGCTTGTGTATTTGTGTGTGCCTTGCTGTGTGGACTTGTTGGCCATGTTGTGTGCTATTGGTTTTGTGTGCGGATGGTTTCTGTGCAGGTACGTGGGCGCCATGGCTTCTGCCGTGTCGATTCTCATCGGCGTTGTTTGCGCTGGCGGGCGGTATATTTGTTGTTTTTCCGCGCTCATGGCGGTGCGATCGTAATTTCACGTGCGGTGTGTCGGCCGTGTGGGCGGGCGGTTTTGGGTTGTCGTGCGTGTTTCCGTCCGTGGCGGGCGGTTTGACTCCGACTCGGACGATGGCGGGCGGTATTTTGTGTGATTTTTCCGCCGATGGCGGTTTTCGGTTTGTGTTATCGTAATGGCGTGGTCGGTGTTCAGGCGGTGTGTGCGGGCGGATTTTTGCCGCTTCCATGCCTGGCGGATTTTTTTACGCCGGGTATCGTAATGAGCCCCTTAATATTGTAAATGATGTTTTCTAAACTAATATTTATATATGGGTGTGGGGGTTATTTGGGTAGATGGTGGGAAGTAATTTAATTGAATTAATTCGCTAATTAATTGTTAATTAATGTTAATTATTTAATTGATCATTAATTATGCTACTATTGTTAGTTAATTATTTTTTTATGGGTGGTTTGTGGGATTTATGGGTGTACAGGGTTGGCAATTATTTAATTGTTTTTTTTATTAATATTAATTATTTAATTGTTAATTAATTATGTTAATTGTGTAAATATTTTTTTTATTTTAGGTGTGGGTTGTGGGGGTTGTGGGTTGTGGGGTTTATATGTGGTGGGACCTAAATACATTTTAAGTTATAAATATTTTTTAAAAATTAGAATAATGATTTTTTTTCTATTTAATTGTGTTAATTGTGTATTTAATTTTTTATTACATTTAAGGAGTATGGGCATATTTTGTGGGGTATGCTGTGGAAAGTTACATAAATGTGATTGCATATTTTATAATTCTGAATGAAATATATAATTTTTTATGTTAATACATATTTATGTCAATATTGTAATATATGTGTGTTTTTATTTTAGTTTTAGGTTTTGGTTGTAAGTTTTGTAGGGGTAGATGGTGGGAGGAAATTATAACTAAATTTTTGTTTATGAATTTAATTTATTACTAAATACTTTTTTAAGAGATTCTTTACTATATGTGAAATAATATTGCATTTAAGTTTTAATATTGTTTGTAAAAAATATGATGTTTTTAATTTTCATAAATGTTTTAATTTTCATTGTTTGTTTAAATTAAAAATATTACATTTTAACTACTTCGCTGCTAGGCCTTTTCCCCCCTGTCCTAAGCCTTTTTCGGGCTATTTGGGGTAGTTCGCGCTTAGGCCCCTGTAACTTTTTGACCACATAAGGTATCCACGCCAAATTTGCGTACTTTTTTTCCAACATCATGGGTATTCTAAAGGTACCCAGGGTTTGTGGATTCCCCTGGAGGGGACCCAGAAATTAGCCAAAATACAGCTAAATTTTGTTTTTTTGGGGAAAAATGGGAAAAAAGGGCTCCAGATGAAAGCGTCTGGTTTTTTCCCTGCAAATGGTATCAAAAAAGGGGTTGTGGTGCTGAAATCACCATCTTCCCAGCTTTCAGGGACAAGCAGACTTTTGTCAGAAAACCAACATTTTTTACACAGTTTTGGCATTTTTCTGGGACATAGCCTATTTTTGCTATTTTTTGTGCTTTCAGCCTCCTTCCAGTTAATGGTAGAAATGGGTATGAAAGCAATAATGGATCCTGGAGAGCTATACATTTTAGAAATGTAGACAAAATTCTAAATTCAGCAAGGGGTCATTTGTGTAGATCCTTCAAGGTTTCTTCATAGAAACTAACAGTTAAATATAGGAAAAATTGAAAATTCATTGAAAAAAACAGCCATTTGTGTCAACATTTTCACCTGTAACTTCTTCTAATTATGACAGCTGTATGAAAGCTATATACCGTTACATTTGCTGGACGTCTCTGGTTGTGGGGATATATAGGACTTGTAGGTTCACCAAGAACCCGACGAACCCAGAGCCAATAACTGAGCAGCGTCTTGCAATGGTTTTTTATTATCTACCGGGTATATAGCAATTATTTTGGGAAAATGTATACATGGAAAAATTGGTATGAAAGACACCTATGCATTTCTGAAATGGGAACAAAATATAGAGTTTAGAAACAGTAGATATTTGCACTTTTCCGAAATTGGGAGTACCCATACTAGCATGAGAATTATAGGTCATTTTTCAAATGACTTCTTTTTTACACATTGTCTTTCATTTGGAAGGCAGAAATGCATCGAAAGTCAATAGGTAATAACAGTTGCTCTACAATTCTGTATTACCCTAAGTCTAACCGAGAAAAATGGTACCTCACTTGTGTGGGTAGTGCCCGCGACAGGAAACGGCCCAAAACGCAACGTGGACACACCACATTTTCAAAGTGAAAACTGACCCTTTTTTTGCAAAGTGCCTAGCTGTAGTTTTTGAACCCTAGCTCTGCCGGCACCTAGGGAAACCTGGCAAAACTATACATTTTTGAAAACTAGACACCCAGGGGAATCCGGGATGGGGTGACTTGACTGGCTCTCACCAGGTTCTGTTACCCAGAATCCCTTGCAAACCTAAATAATTGTCAAAAAAAACAAATTTTCCTCACATTTCTGTGGTGGAAAGTTCTGGAATCTGCGTGGATCCACAAAATTCCACCCACCCCGCGTGCCCCAAAGTCTTCAGAGAAAAATGACACCTCACTTGTGTGGGTAGGCCTAGTGCCCGTGACAGGAAACGGCCCAAAACACAAGGTGGACACACCACATTTTCAGAGTGAAAAATTACCCTTTTTTTGCAAAGTGCCTAGCTGTAGTTTTTGAACCCTAGCTCTGCCGGCACCTAGGGAAACCTAGCAAACCTATACATTTTTGAAAACTAGACACCCAGGGGAATCCAGGATGGGGTGACTTGACTGGCTCTCACCAGGTTCTGTTACCCAGAATCCCTTGCAAACTTAAAAAAGTGTCAAAAAAAACACATTTTCCTCACATTTCTGTGGTGGAATGTTCTGGAATCTGCGTGGATCCACAAAATTACACACACCCCGCGTTCCCCAAAGTCTTCCGAGAAAAATGGTACCTCACTTGTGTGGGTAGGCCTAGTGCCCGCAACAGGAAACAGCCCAAAACGCAAGGTGGACACACCACATTTTCAGAGTGAAAAATGACCCTTTTTTGCAAAGTGCCTAGCTGTAGTTTTTTAACCCTAGCCCTGCCGGCACCAAAGGAAAACTAGCAAACCTATACATTTTTGAACACTAGACACCCGGGGGATGCTAGGGAGGTATAGCTTGCGCGGATACCCCAATGTTTTCTTACCCAGAATCCCCTGCAAACCTCAAATTTAGCTGAAAAAATCACTTTTTCCACACATTTCTGGGGGAAAAGTTGTGGCATCACCGGGGTGACACAAATTTCCTACCACCCAGCGTGCCCCCGGGTCTCCCCATAAAAATGGTGCATCACTCATGTGGGAGGCCCAAGTACCTGTGACAGGCAAGGGCCCAAAACGTATTGAGGCGACATCAAAATTGCCTATCACAAAACGACCTGGTTTTGCAAGGGAGGTCACCCGGGTTTTTGGCCCCGTGCTCGGCGGCCAGCAGGGAAACCTACCAAACCCACATATTTCTGAAAACTAGACATCAGGGGGATTCCAGGGAGGTATGGCTTGCATGGATCCCCCAATGTTTTCTTACCCAGAATCCCCTGCAAACCTCAAATTTAGCTGAAAAAATCACTTTTCCCACACATTTTTGTGTGGGAAAGTGTGGCATCACTGGGCTGACACAAATTTCCTACCACCCAGCGTTCCCCCAGGTCTCCCGATAAAAATGGTGCCTCACTCGTGTGGGAGGCCCAAGTACCCGCGACAGGCAAGGGCCCAAAACGTAATGAGGCATCATCAAAATTGCCTATCACAAAACGACCTGGTTTTGCAAGGGGGGTCATCTCGGTTTTTGACCCCGTGCTTGGCGGCCATCTAGGGAAACCTACCAAACCCACACTTTTCTGAAAACTAGACACCTGGGGGATTCCAGGGAGGTATGGCTTGCGTGGATCCCCCAACGTTTTCTTACCCAGAATCCCCTGCAAACCTCAAATTTTGCTGAAAAAATCACTTTTTCCACACATTTTTGTGTGGGAAAGTTGTGGCATCACCGGGCTGACATAAATTTCCTACCACCCAGCGTTCCCCCAGGTCTCCCGATAAAAATGGTGCCTCACTCGTGTGAGAGGCCCACGTACCCGCAACAGGCAAGGGCCCAAAACGTATTGAGGCAACATCAAAATTGCCTATCACAAAACGATCTGGTTTTGCAAGGGGGGTCACCTGGGTTTTTGGCCCCGTGCTCGGCGGCCACCTAGGGAAACCTACCAAATCCACACATTTCTGAAAAGTAGACACCCCGGGATTCCAGGGAGGTATGGCTTGCATGGATCCCCCAACGTTTTCTTACCCAGAATCCCCTGCAAACCTCAAATTTAGCTGAAAAAAATCACTTTTTCCTCACATTTTTGTGTGGAAAAGTTGTGGCATCACCGGGCTGACACAAATTTCCTACCACCCAGTGTTCCCCCAGGTCTCCCGATAAAAATGGTGCCTCACTCGTGTGGGAGGCCCAAGTACCCGCAACAGGCAAGGGCCCAAAACGTATTGAGGCGACATCAAAATTGCCTATCACAAACCGAACTGGTTTTGCAAGGGGGGTCACCTGGGTTTTTTGCCCTGTGCCCGGCGGCCACCTAGGGAAACCTACCAAACCCACACATTTCTGAATACTAGACACCCGGGAGTCTATTTTTCAGAAAAGTGTGGGTTTGGTAGCCCCCACCCGACGCATAAAAAAAGCCAGCGTAATTGCTGGCACCTAGTGGGCTTTCTGCCCCCCCCGGGGAGGCATAAAGACTGGAATTTCTCTGGGGGGGTATTGTCATGCCCATTTTGGGCAGCCCCCACCCCTACATGAATACAAAAAAAATCCCTGGTTTCTAGTGGGCTTTCCGCCCCCGGGGGGGCAGATTGGGGGCTACTGCCACCATATGCCCCCCAGGGAGGGCAGAAAGACTGGAATTTTTGCGGGCGGGGGTGGGGGCATTGGCATGTCCATTTTGGGCAGCCCCCACCCCTGATTCAAATTGGCAAAAAAAATCCCTGGCGTCTAGTGGGCTTTTTGCCCCCCCGGGGAGCAGATTGGGGGCTACTGCCCCCATCTGCCTCCCGGGGGGGCAGTAAGGCTGTAATTGTGGCAGGGGGGTGGGGGCATTGGCATGCCTGTTTTGGCCAGCCCCCACCCTAATTAGAATTGCCCAAAACAAATCCCTGGCGTCTAGGGGGCTTTCTGCCCCCCCCAGGGGGGCAGAAAGGCTGTAGTTGTGACGGGGGTTGGGGGCATTGGCGTGCCCGTTTTGGGCAGCCCCCACCCTCATCGAAATTGCACAAAAAATAACCCCTGGCATCCAGTGGGCTTTCTGTCCCCCCGGGGGGCAGAAAGACTGAATATGGCCAAATTTATTTGGGGGGAGCAAAGGCCCTTGCCCAAGGGGCCGCTCCCCCCTCCCTGGTGTCTAGTGGTGGATCCCTGCTTGGGGATCGCCCTCCTGGGACAATCCCCAAGCAGGGATCCACTGAGGAGGGGTACCATTGGAAAGGGGAGATTCTCCCCTTTCCAATGATACCTCTCCCGTCTTTCTACGTGCTCAGGGGCTGAGATAGCCCCTGAGCATGTAGAAGTGAAACTGAAATGAGCCTAAAGGCTCATTTCAGTTTCGTTTCAGTGAAATGATGTCAGCGCGACGTGCGCGCTGATCGTCATTTCACTGAAACAGGGGGCCTCGGGAGCTGGGAAGCTCTTCCCCAGCTCCCGAGGCTACAGGGAGAAATAGAAATCCCTCTGGTGCCTGCACCAGAGGGATTTCCGAGGCCATGTGCCATGACGGCCGGGAGCCGTCGTGCGCACCCGAGCACCGTTGCGCACGACGGCTCCCGGCCGTCGTGCGCATGGAAGGGGTTAAATATTTATTTTTAATATTTTTATTTTGCTTTTAAAATTAGTTTTCGTAGACATTTTATTTGTTTGTAATATAGTACAGATTGTAGTGGGAATAATATATTTTTTAAATTTTAAAATCCAACACTTTCCCTACTGTTTTAATGACTGGAGTGGGAATAGTAAATGTTATCCCTCCACAATACAACACTTTCCCTACTTTTGCACTGACAGGAGTGGGAATATAAATTTCACCCCTCTGCAATACAACTCTTTCCCTACTTTTGCATGGATTGGAGTGGGAATAGTAGATTTTACCCCTCCGCAATCCAGCACTTTCCCTACTTTTGCCCTGGCTGGAGTGGGAATAGTAAATTTTACCCCTCTGCCAATCCAACACTTTCCCTATTGTTGCATTGAGTGTAGTGGGAATAGTAAAGTTTACCCCTCCTCAAACCAGCACTTTCCCTACTTTTGCACTGGCTGGAGTGGGAATCGTAAATTGTACGCCTCTGCAATTCAACACTTTCCCATTAAGTGTAGTGGGAATTTAATTTTTTTTGTTAATTATTAATTTTATTGTTGTATTAATTGTAGTGGGAATAGTACATTTTAGTATTTTGCACTGCTATATTTTAAGTAATTTTATTTTTATTGTAGTTAGAGTAGTAAATATTATTTTTGTGTGATTTAATTTTTTTTGTTACTGTTGTGTTGTGTTAGGTTGGAGTACTTATTTTTATATTTATTTAGTATAAAAATGTTTTTTTTTAATGTAGTGGGAAATTTGTATGTATTTATTTTAACTTTCAATATTTTATTTTATGTTGTTATAATTTTTATAATTATTTGTTTGATTTATTATAATAATAACATTTATAATTTACAATCTTTTTTGTTTGTAATTTATTTTTAATGACATTTTAATAAATGTGTATTGTTTAATATTTATTTTAAATTGATTTTGTTTTCTTTTTGTAATATTTTATGTTTTTGGTATATTTAAATATGTATACATATATATTTTTTATAATATTATATTATTTACGATTTTTTAAATTATGATATTATTTAAAATATTCGTTTATTTATTTGTTTTCTATATTTGTATGTTTACTGCCATAAAAGTCAATAAAGCGCGCTCTCAGGCTGTACATCCTAGAGTGCCCTTGTAATCTTAGATATATAGGGAGTACAACACTTATGGCCAAGAAGAGGGTTCTTGAGCATACGAGGGCCATTACCAACAGAGACCAACATTAACCGATAGCAAGACTCCTTGAAACTCACCATTTTTCTGACAGTTCGAAATTAAATTATAATACGATTGAACAGGTATTCCCGTACTTCAGAGGTGGCAACAGGGTACTAGAGCTTAGAAAGAGAAAATCAAGATACATTGTAGACCTTGGTACTAGATTCCCAGGTGGGCATAACATCGACAAGGAAATGGGCATACATCTGCATGAATGTTAATTACCTCTCTATGTCTATCATGGCTGATATTGATTACAGCAAGTACTTTCCTCCTTTGTACCACAATTGTGGTTTCAAAAATAATTTTAAAAATAATTTTATATAAGTTTTCTTATCATATATCATTTTCTCTACCGCTAAATACCACATTGTACACTCATTAATTTCCAGTTTGTATATACCTGCATGTATAAGGACAGGAGTATTGTGTCCAGCGCACTGATGCTGTTTTTTGTGTCTGTATTTGCAGGAGGAAAGGAAGGGACTCATCGGACTGAGCGGACTACTCCCGTTTTGGGTTCCCTACCCTTTTCTTCTTGAAGCATCCATTGGGTGTTCCACGTGCCACAGAAAAGGAGTTTTTCAGCATTTCTAGTTTTTCACTTACTTTTATATTCATTAATTTTGTGTATATATATATATGTGCTTTTTGCCAAGGCCGTCCTTATATGCCGTTTGAATAGACACACTACTTTTTTGCATTCCATTGAGTACGCTGCTAACCCACTTGGGTTTGTATCTCTATTCTCTACACCATGTTGCAGCAGCTTTGCCTGGCTGCCGTCATCCAGCACGAGCTAAAACTGATATAGCTGGCCACTCTATTTTTCACTCAGAACCCTTTTATATACTCTTCATATATATAATTTTTTTATATATCTTTTTATATTAGTTTGAGGGGCAGCAACAATATTCATACACCTTGGGGTCGATTCCGATTCGGGCCGGAAATTTCACCGACCGAGCCGGACCCGGAGAGATTTCCGACCGAATCGGACCCGTGCAGTCCGACCGAACGAGTACAATGCGTCCGTATGTTATCGGACTCGAGTCGGTCGGACTCCCATTGATGTCAATGGGAGCCGGTCGTACAACGCGTCCGCGGGCTCCCATTGAGTCAATGGGTGCGAGTCGGACAAGGGCGCCCCCTACAGCGGGTGCGCGGCGGAGCGATTTGCGCCGTACACGCATAGGTAGGGGGACCCATGGGTCCCCCTGTGTGCGACTCGCGCGGCTACGCGTACAGGGGGGTCCGACACGGACCCCCAAAGTACGGCTCCGACAGCTCTTACGAGCCGGAGTGCGCGGCTCGGTCGGACTGCTCGCGGCGCGCATCGTACTTACCCGGCCGGGAAACGTCTCCATTGCGCGGTGCGAGTCGAGTCCGAGCGAGTCGGTCGGAGCGGTTCGAGCCGGGAGCGAGTCGGTCGGAGCGGTCGGGACGCCCGGACGAGTCGGTCGGCGATTTCACATCGTACTCGCTCGGCCAGACCCGCGTACGGTTCGGTCGGGAAACAGGGCTCCGAATCGGATCCGGTAAAGCCGAATCCGATTCGGAGCACTACCGGCCGAGATCGGAATCGGCCCCCTTGTCTGTACCCCTATGGTTATGCTGTCAACCCACTTGGGTTTATTATGTGCAAGCACCAATGCCTGGCTGTCACCACATACAATATAAGGGGCCACACTCCATCCAGTATTTCTGACACCTTGTAAACTGGCAATTGATGCAGCACCATTATCTGGACATTGTATTTCCGGTGCTGCATTTTCATTACCGGGCATCACACTGGGACGCACATTCCACTATGGCATGCATGGAGGATAACCTCCTTTCCCGGCAGTAGTCCTTTTATTATTTCACATTTCAGGACGTACTTTATGCTGGCACAATACGAGTATGTGGTCAATTGTAGAATTTTTATATGAAAAACACGTATGCAAGTTCAAGTCAACATGAGCAATTTTTGCCACTGTAGTGGCAGTTTATTTCTTGTGTATCAGTCCTACTACTATGTTTTGTCAAGACTATGTATTGCCGCCCCTTTCTGTACTTCACTGTGTGATCAAGACGGCTGGTCGGTCGAAATGCGTTACAACAGATTTATGAAGTAATAAATGTCTTTCTGCACTTGCAACTTTTGCCAGAGAGCGCGCTTTATTGACTTTTTGGCAGTATTGGATTATACCAGCTGGCTCCGCCGGCGAGCACGCCACCTCCCTGGGGTCGCAGGTTTCGGCAGGAGCAAACTGTGGCTTGGATATATATATATATATGTATGTGGTTATATATATATATATATATATATGTCTGTTGTCTGTTTGGAGGTGCCGCTGGATCGGATGTTCAGGAAGAGGAACATCACTGGAGACATAAATATATATATATATATATATATACATATATATATATATATATATATATGTGTGTGTGTGTGTGTTTACATTTTTAAAAGTACATTTTTTTGTTATATTTGTTATAATACACTTTAAAATATATTTTACTTTTTTATAAATGAATGTTAGTATTTAATATGTGTTTATTTTAATATTTTAAATTATATATATTTAAAAATCGATATTTAATACAACTATGTTATTGTAAACTATATATTTTTTTGATATCTTTGTACTTACCTTTTTAAGCATAGCAAGTTGATATTTTTGTATCCTATATTTTTCCCTCAATATTTTTTACCTCGATATTTTTGACGACGGTATTCTGTCAGTGAACCCTCTTAGATGTAGGAGTTATAGCACCAAAACAAGAGAAGATTAAGGCAATTATTGAAACTCCCTTCCCTACCTCTAAAAGAGATCTGAGAGCTTTTTTAGGGTTGCTGGAATGTTATAGGAGATGTATTCCACAGTATTCAAAACTATCCGCACCCCTAACCGATTTATTATCGAAAAATATCACTAACAAAGCCTTCCAACAACCACCAATCTCAGCACTTGCAGCTTTTCAAAGGTTAAAAACTGCACTAACTACCAGCCCTGTATTAGTGTCTCCTGATTTTAATAAGACTTTTATTGTACAGACTGACGCATCTGATATAGGGATAGGTGCTGTATTATCCCAAACAGATGATGAAGGTAATGAGAGGCCTACTGTCTATATCAGCAGAAAATTGTTCCCTCATGAACGGATCTATCCCACCATAGAAAAGGAGTGTCTTGCTCTTAAGTGGACCATTGACAAACTCTGTTACTATCTGGAAAGAAGATCATTACTTCCCTATACCGACCATGCTCCCTTTACGTGTCTCTATTGGAATGATAGAATATTGAGATGGTTTTGGCCCTTCAAACTTTCTGATTCGAAGTAAAACATCAAAAGGGAAAGTATCAAGGCAATGCAGACTTCCTCTCATGTTTTCACCTTTTCTCCGATCGGGAAAATCATAGGGAGGGGATTTGTGACATAGAGGACAATGTGCTGTGGCCCTATTCACATATAGTCACCTTACCAGAGGGACCGCTCACTTTTCTGCAGGCAAACATAGGATCCTACAACAATAAGAATCCTTCCTTGGGGTCAGCGGTGGTGGGACCAACCCCACTGACCTGGATTACAGACTATTTTAATTGGCTGGAAAAGCAGGAAGGAAGTCTGATGATGGAAGGAGAACACGAGAAAGACACACTCAAGGAGGATGCTACAGTAAACAACACAGTTTCGGGAGCCGGGAAAGAAACCATCATTTCGTCAACAAGTACGGGAGTAGAGGCAGTCTTCAAAACCGAAGTGTCGAAAACCTGTAATGAAGAGAGGCCCTTTATGCCACCCAAGCAGGAAGTGGGACAAGCCCTTCGAGATGCTGAGGAATCCTCCTGCCGGTGTGCAGACAATCCCAGCCACGCTCCGGGGAGACTGTGGCTTCAGCAGGTGCGTGACCAAATTCGGGGCTGGGGCAGGGAACATAAACCCTCTATAAGAGATTAAACAGGCACATTAATATTTTTAAATATCCACTTGGGTCTCTTGATCTTAATAGGCACTCAGTGAAGGGCACAAGTGTGTGTGCATGTAGGTGCATATTCACAATACTGAGTATTGTATCTTTTGGCTGCTTTTCTCTTGAGATTTATTTTTCTTTTATGTACAATCTTTTCTATATCTAACCAGCATGGTTATCTGCGGAGGGAATCCCGAACTGAACTCCCCTCTATTATTACTCACCTCAGGTGTCTCTAGCAACCCCTATATTGGAGACTTACAGACAAAAGATAAAAACGAGAAGCCAAGCTCACTAGCGGTACACTTACCTGCTTCATCTTGTTTCTTTTTCTGATGATACTGGCGGGAGGATACTGAAAACGAGACCTGTAATACAAACAAAAGGAGACAATGCAGATGGACTGAAAACATTATTAAGGGCTTCATTAGGATGGTGGTTGGACTTACGTCCAACCACCATCCCTTTGGAAATGGGACCGTCCGATTACAAGTCGGCGGTCACGCCAGCCGAATTAGGATGCGACCACCACCACGGCAGTCGAAATGTCTATATTTTGTATTGGGGCGAGTGCTGCGGGTTGCAGCACACGCCGCAGTACAAAAAATGGATATCACACATATCCCTGCACTACGTGGCAGGCACCATGCGGTGCCTGTCACATGGTGCAGAGATATGTAGGGGGGCACCATAGGTGCCCCCAAGACACAAAACTGAGGCCCAGGGCTGAAGGGGGGGCTGCCACGGGCCACCAATGCCCCTTTACACCAGCTTTTTCATGGCGGGTTCACCGCCATGAATGGGCCAGCAGAAAGGTACATTGTAATACCTACGGCAGTGCCTGGCAGGCACCCCCACCATTTTAGCTAATCCTGCTCCTCCGACGGACCGACGGGCTCCTTGAGCCGATCGGATCTGTGGCGGTCAGTCTCTCAGACCACCAACGACCCGCCCACCATCGTAATGAGGCGGGCGGTAACGCAGTCACAGTTGGCGGTGGGACCGCCACCGACGGGGTGACGGTGGCGGTCCCACCGCCATCATAATGAGGCCCCAAGTTACAAAGCAATGTAAAAATAAAATCTTGTTTTCCCCTAAACTATGTTTTCGGGTAACATAATTAATGAAAGTGAGACATATTATACACAGAGGACTCAAACCAGAGCAGTGCGGTAACATGGGCCTAGTGGTGCTAAAGAGGCTCTGTGAGGCCAGTTCTCAAATTGCTGGATGGGCATCTGGTGGCTTGGTTAGTACGGCCTAGCACTTTCATGGTCATAGTGTTCGATGATTACTTTAACTAAATGCCTTTTAGAAAAAAGCATGAGAACTTGCATCCTAACCCTATTCACGACTTCCTCAATGTAAGGAGGAGCCGGGGACACATTCTGGAGGCTGTGAACTGCTCCGAAAAAGGCAATGATTTGATGGCAAGAGTCTGGTTAACCACCTTTTTGCTAAACCTACTGCTCCATCTACGTCTGCACTCACAGAGATGGAAAACTAAAAAGCAGTATCATTTAACAACTAAAAACTGTATGCTCTTCCCTATTTTGTAGGCCAAGCCCACACTTCAAGTTGCTGAATAATACTCATGGTCTGACATAACACTGAAGACCAGAGGGAAGGGTTTGTTAGAAAGGAGGAGGGTTAGGTAATTAGCACAACCATACTACATTAATTTGTATTCTAGCACTTGAATTAATGTTTTATTATTTTAGAAACTTAATACCACTACTCATGTTTTGCCTGTCTTCTGTGAGGGTGAGAACAAAAGCTCACCTATTATTATCCAGACAATTGTAAGTCACCTTGGAGTTTCATGACCTTATAAATACAGCTTCATGCCTCTGTGTGGTCATGGAATTCATCTATCTCTATTCAATTTTACTTGAAGGTTACTTTTCATAGAAAGTTTTATGTGGTGCACAATTTAACCTGGGCAGAGTTCCAAATGCTATATTATTTGCCACGTGCAGTCACAAGAGACAGGTCCCTACCTGGTTCATGAAACAAAGATCGCCACCACTGAAACAAAAAACAATGAATTTGTGCATATACTGCAGTGCTCTTAACCTAGGAGAATCTGGAAAAGATTTACATTCTTCAAAAACAGCGGGAAAGGATATTAACAAATCACTTGTCTTAATCAGAGTCATGTTTTCAGACTTTTTGTAAATTCTGCACTTTTAATTTGCTTTTTACAACTTTTTAATGCTTTGTTAAACTCTCACTCGCTCTTTGATCGGTATACACCAGACAAACATCATTTTGAAGATCGTTCGAAAAAGCGGTTTTAAACCATTTGTTTACACGTCTATCCCGCTGTGCTTTGAAATAGCTTTGCAGATTACTCTTTGACACAAATGCTGTCAAAAATTGTCTGTTCTTACCCTAATGCATCTAAAATAAGATTTGCTAACATAAAAGTATTCTTTGATTTTGAAATGTGGGAATAATTTGAAAAGAAAATAGGATGCCAACCTCTGCGTATTACATTCTGGTGATTTCTTTCTTGGATTGATGAACACAACATAAATTACACACTCCATTGGATTCTCGGCCCAGACACAAATACCCTTTGCCAAGTATGTTTGTGCAATGCACTCAGAGCCTTATACCATGCATTTAGAGACATATAAAAGCCACATCAATTCAATTACATTTTGAACCGCTACTGTAGTTTAAAATAAATGCAATATGAATCTAATTTATAACCATATAATTTAATATAAATTTAATTATTGATCATATCTTTCGATTTATCACAAAAAACATTAACCAGGCATTGCTGAGACAGGACCTGATCAATGTTCGCTAGCATGTTTTATTAGGGGGCATAACTGACATGTACGAAAGCTTACCAAATCGGTAAATAGTCGCAAAGGGTTTTGCAATACACGAATGGTTCTGAAACAGGGATTTCTTAATTCAGCACAGGGGAATGACTAAATAAGGAATCACTATTTACTCCTTATTTAAAGTGTGAAATAAAGTGCCAGATGTAAACTTCTTTTTGTTAAACACATCCTGTTTTCTTTAAAGAAGACCAGCTGCATTTTTACTTTAAAGAAGAGGAGCAGCATTTATCTAAAAAAAAGATAAAATGATTGCTTAATTTTGAAGCAATCACAGATAGGTGGTATGCTGACCCCAGCAGGACACTATCCCTCTGAAGGCAGCAAATCCTCGTGAGTCACAATTTGCGTCACCCCTCAATAACAGCTGCAGCCCGTGCAGGTAAGAGCGTTAGGGCCCGGGTGGGGGGGAAGGTTTCAACAGACGATGACGAGGGAAAATTAAATAAATAAATAATTTTCCCTCGTCATCGTCTGTCGAATTCCTCCCCCCACCAGGCCTCACCGCTCTTACCTGCACGGGCCGTGCCTGCTCAATAATAATCCTGAGGTAGGTTAAATTGCAACCCACTCTGATTCTCTATTTTGTGAGTTGACCTATTAGTACATAGGTCGGTTCGGAAAATATGAATGTATTCAGGAAAAGTCCGTGCACAAATTCCGAACCCTTTTACCGAATGCATTTTTAGTACATCTGTTTTATCGATTTGTAATGATATCTATGAAGTATTTCCTTATACCAATTACTGAAATAATAAGCATTTTGCCCGTGTAAAATTTCCACCTAATGGACTTAGGTGGTAACCAAGGAATATTCTTTAGAAATGTTAAAAAAATATAAAAAATATTAAATAATGAGAATGAATATTTTTCTATTATAACGTATTTATGTTACATTTCTGAACATTTTAAAAATCATTAATATTACCATTGCAGTATATCTGTCAATATAAATCTCTAAGGAACCTAAAACATACATTTTATTTATTGCTATATTAAAAACTCATACCTGACATAGTGGACACAGGTAAGGAGGTATCAAATGCAGGCACACCAGACATGAATTGTGCCTGAAATGTGGCCTCAAATAGTTGTTTGGTGGACTTTCTCTTCTGCTTTCACCTCAAGGGGATGAAGGGCCATGTTTCCCTAAAGCCATTCTTTTTTTGTATGAGATTTAACATTGTATCAGCGTTTCTATATCTCATCAGTAATTCTGCTGATAACATTGACTGCATTAATTTAATCCTGGATCTGTGTCCAAACCCTCTTTGTTGTATCATAGACTGGCACGGAGAATTTTCCAAATAAGTTATCATGCTCCTTTATGCACTCCTGAAATAATAATTAAAATTCACTGACCTTTCTTTTTGTCTTCTTGGTGCTCTTTTCTCCTCTACATTCTGACTTTTCTCAGTGTTCAGCCCTTCATTTCTCATCCCCTGTGTTCTCCAGTAAAAGTGAAACCAATAATAAAAGATGTTCTTGGTTTTCTACCGTCATCAGTGGCTTCCCATGTGATGGTCACTTTTTTGCAAATCATAATGAATCGCAAATAATAATTTAGTCTTTTAAACAGTGAATATTAACAAATTGCTAAATTACAGAACCCACGTTGACACATAAATAAACCTTAATAATGAATAATTAAAATTTGCTATTAGAGAATCGCTAAATCATCTTTATCTACATCTGGCTCTACTTTCCAGCAATATCTTAGTAGGGCAACACAAATGATGTGAAAACTTTGAATAAGAATTTGTTATTTGGAAAAAATTATGTATTTTTGACAGGAAAGTCCTCAGCATGATGTTGGCATACCTTGCTGTCCTGCCCTGACACACATTTCTGTGTTCTCTACTAAGTGAGCGCAACAATTATGTGTACACCCTGAGGATTGTCCTATTTAATCTGACAAGAGACCTAAAGCAAGACCCTTAATTCGAGGGGGCAACCAAAAGTGCACCCCTCTTATAGAAAGCATCTATTGCCATCTCTATCAGGGTTTTAGGCAATGGTTATAGTGGCAACATAATCAAAGTTAGAAGAAAAGCTTTTATGTCTTCTATAGGCTTCTCATATGTAATGTTCTAAGCCCTTCAATTGTGTTTGTAGGGTTACCATCGATGGTGAAGCATAGAAGTAGGCTTGCTTGAGAATGTGTGGATAACAACAAAATGGCAGATTGCACAAAACTGTTCATGATTCATTCTGAACCTGGGAGCCTACACTTTCACATAGTTTGTCCTCTTCACTAGCCCCCTTTATTGCAGCTGTAGCTTCTTTCCCACAACAAAATTAGCATCCCTCCTCCAGCCAGTTATCTGCATACTTTGGCCAACTGGCCTCAAGTTTAAGGTAAGTATGCATTTTAAGAAGCTGGGGAGAAAGATGACCCATTCACTAGCTAATGAAGCATTAGTCATTCTCTTCTACATCTGAAGGAGTTCCCCACCAAAAATGTGATAGGCACAAGAGATGGACTTGGCCAGTCCTGTCTCTTGACCAATAATTGGTTCCACCTTTTTCAACATCTGAAGAGCGTCACACCAGTGTAGCTGAGCAGAACTGTGTTTCGGAGATAGGGCCTTGCTGCTTGCTGTTTTCCCTACAGTCTGGGCAGAAATATGTAACTACTGTAAGTGATCTGCGACCTGTCTGAAGGAGGTTCTGAATAGCAACTTGCAGGAAAAGTGACTACCAGCAAACTACAGAGCTAAGCTGACTGAGAGCATCTGTGGGAGGAAGACTTTAGACAGCATCGGATCCAGGAATATAATATCACCACAAGCTTACTGATTTGGAGTCAGAAATTGCTGCATAACAGCATTGGGGCCCAGGGGAATTACTGTTGCCTACTTCTTCTTCTGCTGTAGATCAGCCTATGTCATTCCTGACCCTCTGCATGATGCAGGTAGCCTGTGTGCACTTTCTAGTTAACCCCAGAAGCCTTGTAGCTTCATCAACTTCATTACCAGACATAGGCACTTGGTGGGTAGGCTAGAAGAGAAGACAATAACATTTTGGTTCTAGCCCAAGCAGATACAAATCTATCACCATATTGTAGTGACTTGTAAATTAGAAATGATGGAACCTTTTTGGCTCCAGATGGACTCTGTAGAACTGTGACGTAAGAGTTAGAGGGGAATGCACTGAAGCCTGCTTTGAAATGTTGAGTTTGCTGTTACATACAAAAGAATAAAGACGTGTACTAAGCTCCGTGGGTGATGTAGTCCATTGAGAGTACCCAGGCTGGTGAGGATGCTACACAATACCCCAAGACTAGTAAAATATCCAGCTTTGTAGATTTTTGCAGCATGAGGCGCAATAGGCATCAATTGAGGTCTGAGAGGGGCTCTTAATTCCTGCGTAAATCTTGAGTGGATTATCCATCACATTTAATGCTCTTCATAAATTTTATGTGTATTTCTTTTCGCTTATTAGTTTGTTTCAATGAGTGTTGAATGGCTATTGTGTGCCATGTGCACTTTTGAAGGCTAGATAGGTATAAAGTAAAATGTATTGAAATTTGAATGCGTCTGTGTTTCAGTTTGGTCAAGCAATACTTCAGGCTGTGTTACACATATGTAAGTGTGTTTAATTGCTTTAAAATTGTTTTTCCTTGGCCAATACTTTGAAATTCCATTGGATCTTACATTCTGTTATGTGAGTTCCCATTATAGGTTAAGCTGGAATGTAGACTGTTTCCTCTTAGTTTAGATTAAAGTAATCCTGCAGATAAAGCGAAAGTTCTTCAAGCTCAAGCTTAAATCTACATACAAGTTTCCATCTAGGATTAAGGAAACATATGAAGTCATATAAGTTGCACATTTGAGATTATCATAAGTTTCTTCCCACCTTTTATTGCTTGAGTAAATCAAAGCCTGAATGTACGTTTGTCATATAGAAATAAATGATGCAAAATAAAATGTTTTAAGAGACAGTGGTCCCTGTGTAAACAATTGATTGAAATTAAATAAATATAGACCCAATCGGTACTATATTGTAGCCATTGTTCCATCCGGAACAAGGCAGTTTTAATATGCAATTATGAATATACAAAACATAAAACTTAATAACAGTAGGACACAAGCCTGTATCCAAAAACTCACGTCACAGAACAAAGACAAGAGAGGCTCAGGCAGCATGCAGTTGTCTGCGTCTAATTAATATAATGAAGCAAACAGTGATAACAGGAGGTCACCTTTACACATAATGTAGTTAATAAATAACAGTGTATAAGGTTGACAATTTTGTCGACGACGTTTCGATCCTTAACACAATTAGCGGATCATCATCAGGACTTGCAAAATAGTGCCTGAAAACATTTAGCCTGCATTAAAAACAACATGGAAAATAGAGGTATGGAAAGAAATGGGAGAAAATAGGGTAGAAAACACGAGTTAGTGAGGGCTATATTAGAGGAAAGCGCGCGTCAGCGACAGCTGGCTCTAGGTCTCTTATCGAATAGGCCGGAATAGGCAAAGAACAAGCAGTAAGCAGCACGGATATCATGCAATTAGAAGAGATGTGCTACTAAACGGTGTGAAGCCTACTCAATCAAGTACGACATAATTTCGCAATGAGTGCCGATGAATTGTACTGACCGAGTGACAAGGCTAAAAGATCAATAGGTAGAGAGCAAACTATGATCAACCCGACCAACAAGCAATTGACGTCTATATGTGACAATGGTGCATATTCATGCGAGTGTGACACAGTATAGATCAAAGGCAAATGCCGATGAGGAGTGCTAACCACGTATGAAGGCTGTAAAGGTGCCTAAGGTGGGTGTTAGGTGTAGAGCAGGACAATTTAGGGAGAGTTACCTAGGGGCGAGAACAGGATACAGAGCGCTGTGGGATGAGTAATGAGCTTCCAAGGGTGATCGGAACGATTTCCAACCTGGCAAGGAGAGGGGGAAAAAGAATTCAGTGCCTATAAGGGTGCGGGAACGGGTGAAGAGAAGGCATGTGCATGAGCTTACCTCATGGGTGGGGTAGCCGATCGCGTTAAATTCGCATGGAATTAGGAGTCCGTATGGAGAAGAGCCGCAGGCATCTGAATGGGCGGCAATTGAACCCTGGGGATATGAGGAAGGGATAGCAAGGTTATGGTGGGGTGTCGCGCTAAAGCTGAGGTGGAAATGAAGAGGGGAAGGTGGGACCGATCATAGGGAGCTTACCGATCACGGGAGGGAAGGCAGCATAGTGGCACCTGTTGTCCAATTGGTCGTGGAAACCCGACTGGGGAAGATGTTTGAGGGCTGTGTTTCGTGGTCACGTGACCGCAATTGCGTGGCGGCCATCATGGAGTGGGAAGGCATATCAAGGGTGGTGAGGTTATGTGACCGCAGATGCGTGGCGGCCATCTTGATGAAGGAAAGTATCCCAAGGATGATAAAGGAGGACTCTAAGTCTAGGTCATGTGATAAAGGTGACGCGACGGCAGCAAGAAAAAGGGGAGGGATAGCAAACCGGAGTATTAAGCTTTGAGGTTAGCCATTAGACCGAAAAATAAAACTAATGACAATTAAACTACATAAGTACATTAAGAGTTATAATAAAATAATTCAAAACGGAAAACCATGTGCTGCATATTGTATCATTCAATTTAAAACCAGATTTGACCATCCGTGTTGTTAAGGGTTAAGAATAAACAAATTGCAGAGTTACATTACATAGTTACAGTAAGAGCTATAGTGAAATAGTTCAAAAAGGAAAGCCATGTGCTGCATGTTGTATCATACAACCGAAAGACAGATTTCAGAGGTAAGCTTTTAACCATACATGTTGTTAGGGGTCAGGAATAAGCAAAATTACAGAACTAGAAAGGAAATAATGCGTGACAGTTCAATTAGAGGTGCAGTCTAAATCTAGCCAGTGTGGCTATGTTTATCTTAGTAACTGAAGGCAGAAGTTGGTTATATATCAAGATTACAGTAAGGTTGTCCAGTCCTCCATTCGGTTCAGGCCAGTGTGGATACTGCCAGTACGCAGGATCCATTTTAATTCTTCTTTGTTCATTAGTTGTGCAAGATTAGCTCCTCGTGGAGGCAATTTGACAATGCTTACTACTGTCCAGCGTATGTCATCCTCGGTATGACCCATGCTTTGAAAATGTTCAACTAAGGGTGCATTAGATGTGTTACACCGTAACCTGCTTCTGTGTTGGCAAATCCTTATCCGGACCTTTTGTGTCGTCTGTCCGATGTAGATCAGATTACAGGGGCATAGGATGGCATAAATCACGGTACAAGTGTTGCAGTTTGAAAAGTCTTTCAATACACATTTGATGGTGCCAAACACAAATTCTTTACATTCAATGGTAAATCTGCAAACTGTACAATTTCCACATTTGGCGTGCCCTGTTAGTGGAGGGAAACCCCAATGATCATGCAGTGTCCCTGTACTTGTGGTGCTAGGTAAGGCAGCCCTGACCAAATGGTCTTTGATGTTTTTGCTTTTTTGAAAGCGAAAAGGGGCGATCCAGATTTAGAATGCCGGCATTAATGACATTCCAATGTTTGAGTATGCTTTTGCGTAATTTGTTAGAGGCAGGTGAAAAAGTCGTTACGCATGCAATACGGTTTTGAGGCTGTTTGGTTTTTGGTACAAGTAGACAATCCCTGGGGCAATACCATGCCCTCTTTAGGGCATTCCGTACAAGTCTGCGTGGATACCCCCTTGAGGTTAATTTCCTACTGAGGATTTTTGCCGGATGGAACAATGGCTACAATATAGCACCGATTGGGTCTATATTTATTTAATTTCAATCAATTGTTTACACAGGGACCACTGTCTCTTAAAATAAGTTAGTCCCAAGGTCCCTGACCGATTAAATTGGGTTCCCTTGTTCTTTACATATATGCAAAATAAAATGTAGCACCTGTGACTTGAACTCAAAGGACTGCTCCTTTAAGGCACGCCTTGCCTAAATGAACATCTCTGTAGGAAAAAAAAAGTTCTGCAGGCTTCTACAGGTCAAAATTTCTCCAGAGGAGGACCACTAAATATCTAAGAACAAGAGGGGCGGATTAGGATGGCGGTGAGACTGCCACCGACAGCCCATCGGTGGCAGCCTCACCGCCATCCTAAGCATGGTTTCCGCTCGCCACATTAGGATGGCGGGCGGTTTGTTGGCGGTTGGCAAGACCGACCGCCATGTATCCGACGGGCTCCTTGAGCCCGCCGGTGCAGCGGAGGCAGAGTAATGCCTACAATGGTGGCGGTGCCTGCCAGGCGTCGCCATAGGCATTAAGATGCCTTTTCCGCCGGCCCTTTCATGGCAGTAAACCCACCATGAAACGGCTGGTGGAAAGGGACATTGCCTTACCCCCTGGCCCGAGACATGGGACCGGGGGGGGGCACCTATGGTGCCTCCCTACATATCCCTGCACCATGTGGCAGGCACCACATGATGCCTGCCACGTAGTGCAGGGATGTGTAGTGTCCCTTTTTTGCATGGCAGCAGCACCCGTCGCAGTGCAAAATATAGGCATTGCGACGGCCGTGGTGGCAGGCGCATCAAAATGCCTACTACGGGACCATCGACAGCATGTCGGGTGGTCCGAATCCCCGATAGGGTGGCGGGTGAACGTAAGTCCGCCCGCCATCGTAATCGGGACCTTTGGGCTTGATTAGGATGGCGGTCGGACTTACGTCTGACCACCATCCTGGTGGGAAACAGGACTGCCCGACAAGCTTTTGGCGGTCCCGCACCCTGAATCACGATGCCTTCAAGGCAGTCGCAAAGTGTATATTTCAAAACATATCGAAATAGTTAGTGTGATGCCAGTACCGTGGTCTGATCATAACGTTATTCTTTTCAATGTAAAAATTCCTATAACTAACAGGAGGTATCGAAATAGACCGCCTGTTGTCAAATCACGACCATGGAAATCAATCCAAAAAAAGGATTTGATAACAGCCCTGGCAAGGAATCCCCCTAACAAGGTATCAGACTCCAGTGTGGCAGCCAGAAACTTTGAAGACTGGCTTAGGACATCAGTAGATAGGCTCGCTCCTGAAGTAACTAAGCACCCTCAGAGAAATCAGGTGTCTTCACCTTGGTACACAGTTGAGCTCAGACAGATTAAAGCCAAATGCAGACGCAAGGAGCAACTCTGGAGAACGGACTATAGTGTTGAACACAAAAAGGACTATAACACAGCCCTAGAGGAATACAAGGCAGCAATAAAAAAATGCTAAAACTGTATATTTCACAACCAAAATCCAGGAGGCCAAAAACTCCTCGAAGGAGCTTTTTAAAACGGTGACAACTCTATCGAAGTGCCCACAAGACAGTCAATTTTCGCCTGACCAAAACTTTGTGGATAAGATTGCTTCCTTCTTTCAAAATAAAGTTCAGACAGTTTATAGTAAACTCCACGAGACAGTATCTGATCCCTCAGGGAATAGTGGTGATCCGTCAGAGAACATTCTAACGCATTGCAGTCTGTTACGATTCCCTTTATTAGCGACAGAGCGAGTCACAGATCTGCTGTCACAGACTAAGTCCGGCTCGCCCTTGGATCCCTGCCCCCCCCATATACTGCACCTGGTTCCCGAGGAAATCAGTGTTCATCAGACTCCCCTCCTAAACGAGGTCGTCAGCTCAGGGGTATTTCCACACTCCTGGAAAAAGGCCTGTATCAGGCCTCTCCTGAAGAAAGCCCCTCTGGACCCCACGGAGGCGAAACATTACCGCCCAATATCCTGTCTTCCGCTACCTTCTAAAATTTTAGAAAAAGCCATTAACTCGGAACTGACTGACTACCTAGACGCCAATAACATTCTTGATGCTACCCAACATGGTTTTAGATCCCGACATTCCACCGTGCCAGCCCTCATCGTGGCCACTGAAGAGATCCACAAAGTGATGGATGGGGGGGAAGAGCCTTCCTCATCCTGCTCGACCTATCAGCTGCGTTTGATACCGTGAACCACGCGGTATTGACGCGGCGGCTGAAGGCAGCAGGTATTAGAGAGACGGCTCTAACCCTATTAACTTCTTTCTTGGCTTCCAGAGAACAGATGATATACTGGGATGGCCTTAAGTCAGCAAATTTCTGTCTCCCTTGTGGTGTTCCACAGGGGTCAGCGCTGTCCTCGACATTGTTTAATATATATGTTACACCTCTGGCAAGACTAATTAAAGATCATGGTCTAATGCTTGTATCATACGCAGACAATACCCAGATAGTGGTATCGGTCACTCAAAGTGTGGAGACTACAGCTGTCAGGTTTCGTAACTGTCTAAGTGCTGTTATGGCATGGATGAACTCAAACTTTCTAAAGCTCAATACTGAAAAGACTGAGGTTATTGAGTTTGGGCAGAAGCCTTCTGTATGGAGCCAATTATTGTGGCCCTCTGAGGCTGGGAACTGTCCTGTTCCCGTAACCAAGGCCAGGAACCTTGGATTTATGTTTGATAGCAACTAAAGTTTGCTCAACAAATTAATCAGGTATCTTCTGCCTGCTTCTTCACGCTGAAAGTTCTGCGCAAAATCCTGCCGTTCATCCCACTAGCTCTTAGGAAAACTGTAGTTGGGGTGTTGGTTCTCTCTAGAGACCACTATGGCAACGCCTTATACCTGGGAGCAGATAAAGGCCAGATTGCCAAACTGCAGTCCCTACAGAATGCCGCGGCTCGTGTGCTACTCGATCTCCCCAAACACCATCCCACGTCTGTCAGTATTAAACTGCTCCATTGACTCCCAGTTCAGCAGCGAGTGGATTTCAAGGCCCTCTGTCTTGTACACAAGGCCTTGTATGGAGGGGGAGCTGCGGATGTGCAACATCTATTCCCCCGGTATTCACCACAACGCTGTCTCAGGTCAGCAAATACAGGACTGATTCTGGTCCCCAAGATAAAAAGAGCCAGATGGGGGGAAAGAGCTTCTCATATCGAGCGGCCAAACTGTGGAACTCCCTCCCCACACCGATCAGACTACAGCCTAACAGGACTCTTTTTAGAAAACTAATAAAGACATGGCTTTTCCCCTAAGCTCTTAGATTAATCAGCGTGAGCCTCGGCATCCACTCACCTCAGCACCAAGACGCCTTGGCAATCGTGCGCTTTATAAGACAATCAGTCAGTCAGTCAGTATATTTTGGTTTGCAGTGGGTGCTGCGGGCTGCAGCACATGCTGCAGTACAAAATATGCACCCTGTGCATATCCCTGCACTATGTGGCAGGCACCATATGGTGCGTGCCACATGGTGCAGGGATATGTTGGGGGCACCATAGCTGCCTCCCAGGGGCCATGTGGATGGGCCAGGGAGGAAGGGGGGCCAGCTACGGGGACCGATGGGCTCCTTGAGCCCGTTGGACCAATTGTGGTCGGTCTCTTTGACCGTCAACCATCCGCCTGCCATCCTAATGTGGAGGGCGGCAATCAGTATTACGATGGCGGTGGAACCGCCACCGACGTGGTGGTGGTGGCAGTCCCACCGTCATCGTCATCAGGCCCTAAGTGTATGCCAACACTGATTTTTCAGTATAGGGTCAGCTCCTCCACAAATGGTCAATTCCCCTTTGTAAATGCGGAGACTTACAGGATCATCTGAAGGATCATTTAGAGTTTGGTGGCATGGAGGCCCTGCTGAAAATCAGTGGTGCTCCTGCATTATTAAACTTATGATTCTCCCACTTTTTTCAGAGTCTTAGGAAGTACTGAGTTTACAACACCGATGTAAAGCTTTGACATGATCTCCCATTTGTCACAGGACAGTCACGTCAAAATGATGGATGCACCACTCTGTTTAGAGCATGGCAACATTCTCTAATTTTCCCCATCCTGGAATCTCCTTGCAAGGCATGGTGGTTCAGGGTAAGAAAACGATGTAATGAACCTCATAATCATGCATGCCAAGAGACCCGATTCAGGCAATTTTTGAAGCCTGAAAAGGCTTTATTTTTGCTGTCACCAAACTGAAATTACCTCTGCTTCAATTGAAGTCAATGGGGGGAGAAGTACATTCTCCTGATTTTTTTTCAAAATCTCCCACTTTCTAGTTCTGAAATGTTGACATGTATGCATAAGCAAGAGGGTCTGCACATCATGTTTATTGATTTTGTTTTAAAGAGAATGCTCCAATTTTGATAGTTTGCTTCTTGATAAAAAAAACTGTGCAAAGTGCACACAACAAAAATGGCGTCCTTCCTGCAATGTTGAAGCTTTCAATGAAGCCAACATGTCGGTGGCACTACTGAAAGCAGTGAAATCTCAGCCAGGCAGGCTCCATCTCTAATATGGTGGGTCGTCCTTCTGCCAGGGCAGCCAAGACCGTAGCCTCCACTAAAATGCAGGCTAGCAGACCGCCCATCAGCATCTAAATGACACTGGAGTCACCTAATAATTCTTGCAGAGGATGAGCAACATTGTATTTTCTCTCTTCTGTAGCAAATGCAGTGAATTCAGCCATTGTCCTGTCTCCTTACAGAAGGTGATTATGAAGAATGTCTAACCGGTCCTAGCACCGAATGTCAACAGACAAAGGGGTCGATTCCGATTCGGGCCGGAAAAAGCACCGACCGACTCGGATCCGGAAAAAATACCGACCGACACGTACCCGTGGCGCACGACACGCCAAGTACGATGCAAGGCGCGAAAAATCCGACCGACACGTACCGAAACTAAGTCGACCGACCGAGCCGCACGGAAAACAGCAATCCGGCCGGAAAAACACGCGAATCCAACCGACCGACACGCACCCGGAACAAATCCGACCGAAACGTACACGCAAACTCCAAACCGCAAAGTACGATGCAAGGCACGAAAACCACGACCGAGTCGGACGGAGGACAAGCCGCACGACCGACACGCATACAAAACCGAGCCGAAGCAACACAAAACACCGCGACCGACGCGTACGCAGCATAGAAAACTGCACAAACACAGCGTGAACGAAACGGAGAACACCGTACGAGACCAATGCAGGTTCCGACTCGGTCACAAGAACGTTTCCAACATACACAAACAGCACAAAGGAAAAATCACCCAAAAAAAGGCCAAACAAGCAATTACCAAGCCAATAAATACTGGGGGGGTGGGGACAGAGAACAAAGACACACCCACAACTCCACCTATATAAAGGACACAAATCACTACCATGAGCCTTTGCAAATGCCATTCCACTGCCAGCACCCAAGAGAAAGCAACCACACACCCACAGCTCATCCCTCACACAAGCCACACACCATCACCACACCAACAAATACCTACCTCGCATACACCCAGCAAAACACACACTCACATACCCTCACCTGCACACCAACACACACATTACCCACCATCACCACCCATCACCATGCCCCCCAAGAAGAATCCCAAGTTCCTAGATAGTGAATTGGAAGTCATGGTAGACGAGATCCTCAGGGTGGAGCCACAGCTGTTTGGCACACTGGTCCAACAGACCCCCATGTCGCAGAAAACCAAGATGTGGGAGAGGATCATCAACAGGGTGAACGCCCAATCACCATGTCGGCGCACAAAGACGGACATCCAGAACAGGTGGTATGACGTGCGCAGGAGGGTACGGGACATGCTGAAGAAAGACTACATCAACAGCCAACACACCGGCAGTGGCCCTCCTGCCAAGCCAATATACCTCAGGCCCTGGGAGGAGAAGGTGCGGGCCATCCTTCCGCCAGTGAGCGTATATGGACTAGAGGACATCCCAGAGCCTGGTGAGTACACAACAAATGTACACAATATACTGCCACAAAACACACACATCACTGTCAAGGGGAGAGTCAAACCATGCACTCATAGCAATTACACAGCAACTAGAACAGAATCATCCCAAAATGTGTATGTCAGTCAGATAAACACAACACATGCCATCAAAAAAGTCACATCCAACTGTGCCAACACATGTACAAACACAACCACAACTACAGCTAGGCAGTGGCACAAATAGAACTAACAAACACATCCACACATGTAGCCACCACAACAACACCAACACACAGTGAAGACCACTCAAAGGAAGGAATTCTGTGTATGCTGGCCAAGTCAGTGTAGCCAATAGCATCATGGGAGTCGCAGTCACACATATTGCCCCCCACAACTGTCCCATCAACACCACCATGAACCATGCGCACATCACAGGGAGTGGAGAAGGACTCACAAGATGGCTGACACTGGCTACTGCTGTGGGGAGCACAAGGCCCTGCTGGCAACTGTGCAACAACCAACAGCAGGACACCACTGACTGACATCCTGAGAGACAACTTACACTCCCTGCAATGCAAGCACGTTCCATGGTGGGATAACTGGCTGGCTGGGTGGGAAGGGGGACTTGCAGCACTGACCATAGTCACAAGCACCTCCCCTCACACACCCCCAACACAAACTCCACAGAACCCTCCTGGTAGAATGCAATGCCCCCATCCTAACACAAGATCCCACAAAGAACCACCACCCTGGGTTATGTTGTGTGAAGCACAGGGACACTCTTGGGACTCTTAGCCAAACAACTGCCAGGACAACACTCCCAGCCATCCTGTCAGCACAGCCAGCCCACCCCACAGGGAAGCAGAATCAAAAGGAAGGAAGCATGGGCATGCTGGGAAGGGGGTGGAGGCAATAGCATGATGGGAGTCGTAGTCACTGATATTGGTCACCCCCACAACTGTCCCATCAACACCACCCTGAACCATGCTCACATCACAGGGAGTGGAGAGGGACTCACAAGATGGCTGATACTGGCTACTGCTGTGGGAAGCACAAGGCCCTGCTGGCAACTGTGCACCAACAAACAGCAGGACACCACTGACTGACATCCTGAGAGACAACTTACACTCCCTGCAATGCAAGCACGTTCCATGGTGGGATATCTGGCTGGCTGGGTGGGAAGGGGGACTTGCAGCACTGACCATAGTCACAAGCACCTCCCCTCACACCCCCCCCCAACACAAACTCCACAGTACCCACCTGGTAGAATGAAATGCCCTCCATCCTAACACAAGATCCCACAAAGAACCACCACCCTGGGTTATGTTGTGTGAAGCACAGGGACACTCTTGGGACTCTTAGCCAAACAACTGCCAGGACAACACTCCCAGCCATCCTGTCAGCACAGCCAGCCCACCCCACAGGGAAGCAGAATCAAAGGAAGGAAGCATGGGCATGCTGGGAAGGGGGTGGAGGCAATAGCATGATGGGAGTCGTAGTCACTGATATTGGTCACCCCCACAACTGTCCCATCAACACCACCCTGAACCATGCTCACATCACAGGGAGTGGAGAAGGACTCACAAGATGGCTGACACTGGCTACTGCTGTGGGGAGCACAAGGCCCTGCTGGCAACTGTGCACCAACAAACAGCAGGACACCACTGACTGACATCCTGAGAGACAACTTACACTCCCTGCAATGCAAGCACGTTCCATGGTGGGATATCTGGCTGGCTGGGTGGGAAGGGGGACTTGCAGCACTGACCATAGTCACAAGCACCTCCCCTCACACACCCCCAACACAAACTCCACAGTACCCACCTGGTAGAATGCAATGCCCTCCATCCTAACACAAGATCCCACAAAGAACCACCACCCTGGGTTATGTTGTGTGAAGCACAGGGACACTCTTGGGACTCTTAGCCAAACAACTGCCAGGACAACACTCCCAGCCATCATGTCAGCACAGCCAGCCCACCCCACAGGGAAGCAGAGTCAAAAGGAAGGAATCAAGGGCATGCTGGGAAGGGGGGAGGAGGCAATAGCATGATGGGAGTCGTAGTCACAGCTCTACATCCCCCACCACATGGCCCAGCAAGCTCACACTCACGCATGCACATCCCACAGAGAGTGGAAAGGCCCATCAAAGATGTCTGACACTGTTGCTGTGTCGTGGGGAGCACAAGGGCATGCTGGGTACTGCACACCAACCAACAGCAGGACACCACTGTCAGCCATCTTGCCATTGCTCTCACACCCAGACACACTGAACTCCACACAAAAGCAAGTAAGTATGGGAATGCTGGGAAGTGGGGTGGAGGCAATGGCATGATGGGAGTCGTAGTCACAGACATAGCTCACCCCCACAACTGTCCCATCAACACCACCCTGAACCATGCTCACATCACAGGGAGTGGAGAAGGACTCACAAGATGGCTGACACTGGCTACTGCTGTGGGGAGCACAAGGCCCTGCTGGCAACTGTGCACCAACAAACAGCAGGACACCACTGACTGACATCCTGAGAGACAACTTACACTCCCTGCAACGCAAGCACGTTCCATGGTGGGATAACTGACTGGCTGGGTGGGTGGGAAGGAGGGCCGGCTGTCAACCAAACACAACCAATGCAGACCATGTTCACACCCCAGAAAATACATAGAAATAATGCAGGACAATGTGCCACACCAATATCAACCCCTGACTGTGACGACTTAGGACAATGCAATGTACAGGCCCGCACCCAGAGGCACAGTCACAACTGTCATGTGTGTCAACCATTGATGCCTGCAGAAACATGACATACATTGTTTGTGTCTCCCAAAAACAGGTGATGATGGGGACACAGCAGCAGACGCTGAGGAGTCCCAGTCCCAGGCTCAAGAGGATGCTGAGCTCACTGGCGTCGTACAGCCTCTGTCCTCCTCGGACGATGAAGAACAACCTGGCACATCCGGTGCAAGTCAACATGCAGCACCAGCAGGACCACCAGCTGCAGCACCAGCAGGACCACCAGCTGCACCCCCTGCACCCACCCCTCCAACGACTGTCACCACGAATACCATCCCTGCCGACATGGACAGAACAAGGAGCAACACCAGCACAGTGACCCTGGACCAACCTGGGGCCATGGACACCAACACCACCACCAACCCCCAAGGTGGACCAGGGTTATCTGTGCGTGCCACTGCACACACTGCACATGTCAGCAGGGGTGGTGGGAGGAGTGGGAGACAGAGGTCGCTGCTTGCAGACGTTGCTGGTGTGCATGATGACCCACAACTGGTACGCATAGCTGATGCGTACCAGTCCAGCACCGGAGAGCTCAGCCAGGTAGTGGGGCTCCTCAGAGACATTAAACAGCAGCAGGCTGCCCATCATGCCCGCTTGGACTCCCACATGTCCCACGTGGAGTCACACATGTCCCGTGTGGACTCACACATGTCCCGCGTGGAGTCCAAGTGGGATGCACTGCATGAGATGACGGCGGTGCACAGGGACATTTTACAATGCCTCCGCCAGATGAACAGCAACCAGTCCACACCTCCCTGTGTGCCAACAACATCTGGTGCCGAACAAACTGCAACTGCCACAGGGAGGGAGGAGGACTCTGGCGGAGAGTCCCCTGCACCGCAGCAGCCTGTACTTGAGGGGCCCCCCAAGAAGAGGGGTCGTCCGAGGAGGGAAAAGTGAGAGGCCGATGGCCAAGCGCAACTCCCAGGAAGCCTGAACCTGTTCTGGATGTTCGCCTTTGTGCACAGACTGTTCACCCTGTTGACGGCAACACTACTCCCACACATTGCATGGGGAGTACAAGTTGGACCAATGTGTCAGACAACTGTGGCCCCGATACTGGGGATCCTGTCTACCCGGACTTTCAATTCACCTAGGAACTTGGGATTGCAAGATTTATGTACAGCACAACCCATCCTATGCACTATTAACACAAATGTATCACAATAAACACACTAATACACCATACTTGCCTCTGTTGTGATTCCAACGTGGGTGCTGTTATGGGGATGATGAACTGCAAAATTACACTGTGTATGCGAACTGCAACAGCAAGGACAACACAGGCATGTGAGTACAGGCAACGTGACACACATGAGGGAGACACACCACCAGGGCTACACAACACATACACACCTAGGCCATCTGACTCATTGCCTACACTGATGTTGCCAGGGATGACAGTGCAATGCACAGACACCACACCCATTCCCAGTTGTAGTCAAGTAGCCCACAGGTGCAGTAAGCAAATGGCAGTCAAATGTGTGACCACAGACAATGCACATCACAAAGTGAAGCACAGGTTTATTACACAGTTGCAACATGCCGTAACCACTACAGATGCAAGGTAACCCCACCTGGCAGCGGGCACACAGTCAACAACTGTAGACGGAAGGAAGTCCATGGGTGTGGCGCACATCACCTGTAGGGACACAACAGCTACCAGCCTGGATGTGCAATCACGTCGTCGGTGGACACAGTTGACCAAACGAATCTGAAAGTACCCTGCGAAGGACAGAAATGACACACAGTCAAAAGCAATGGAGTACAGGACAGAACAGCAAAACTCATGCACAATACATGTTACAAGATACCCACCCAGAACCAAGTTAGCATGTCAACACTGTTGGGGAGTACAGCCCACCTGTCACCACACATCGCAACACACATCCAGTCAAGTAGCCCATGGACACACTCCAACAGCACCAGAGCACCACCCACACATCATGCCAACTCACATCATTGACATGACACCTCAGGATACTCACATTCAGCTAAAGAAGTTGGTGATGAGCTGTGTGCGGACATCACCGTCACCATCATCATCATCATCATCGTCACTGGCATCGTGGTCCAGGCCAGGATCCTCCACAGGTGGCGGATGTTGGTCATTGTCATCCTGGATGAGAGGCAACTCCTTCCGCACTGCCAGGTTGTGGAGCATGCAGCAGACGATGATAATCTTGCACACTTTCGCAGGGGCATATGGGAGGGACCCTCCGGTCTTGTCCAGGCAGCGGAAGCGGCTCTTCAGGAGACCAAAGGTCCGCTCAATCACTCTCCTGGTCCGACCATGTGCCTCATTGTAGCGCATCTGGGCAGGTGTCACAGGGTTCCTGAGGGGTGTCAGCAACCATGGCATGTTGGGGTATCCCGAGTCACCTACGGACAGACAAGTGCACATTAGCTGACTTGGAAAAGTGGGCGGAATACTACAGATCAGATCACACACAATGGCACAAAGTCAGTACACACCGACAAGCCAGGCACGCTGGTTCTGCATCTGTGCCATCATCCTGGGGATGCGACTACTCCTCATCACAAAGGCATCGTGTGCTGAACCAGGGAAACGGGCACACACGTGTGTGATGGTCATGTCTGCAAGACACACCACCAGTGCATTGACCGAGTGGTAGTGCTTGCGGTTCCTGTAGGCCTGCTCCTGGGCCTGTGGTGGTACCAAAGCCACATGTGTCCCATCAATGGAGCCAATTACATGCGGCATCCTCCCCAGGGCATAAAAGTCACTCTTCACGTCAGTGAGTCGTCGCAGTCTAGGGAAATAGATGTACCGGTTCAGGAAGAGCAACATTGCCGCCAAAACATCGCGGAGCACACGGCTGAACATGGTCTGTGACATCCCACCAGCAGTCGCCACAGTATGTTGGAAGGTACCAGTGGCAAAGAAGTGTAGGGCTGCCATCACCTTCACCTTGGGGGTCAGCGCTGTAGGAAACGGCCGGCCAGGCTGCAAATGTGGGGACAACTGCACTGCCAAATCCTCAATCAGCTGCCTGGTGAAGCAGTACCGTCGGATGCTGTCCCGTTCCACCATCGTTGCCAGGTCTGGGAATGGCCGATGGACAGCAGGAGCCCTGCAGTGCAGAGGAGAAGTAAGCAAGATTGTCAGTCACCCCACATATGCGGCATTGAACACACTCAAGATCCCAACATACATCATTATGAGGCACAACTACATGAAGTGTGCAGTACCGGAAGGACATGTATGGTACATACATGGCCAACATCTGTCAACACGGTCCAACAGGTGGCATCAATTAGTCCCAGGTTGGCCCATTGGATATCATGAGGCCGTGTCACATTTCCCATCTCCTGCTGCCGTGTCACAATAACCCCCCACAGTGACATGTGAGGACAGATGTGGCCCAGGCACCACAGCTCAACGACAGGTACATTCCCAGGGACCCTGTAATGCCACATGGACACTGGCATTACATGGAGTATCATGTATACACCACAGCAAAACAACCATGACCCCCACAGGTAGTGGCCCCACTTGCCACGGCAGGACAGACATGGACATCTGTGACACACACGCACAACATCAGAGTCCATGCACAAACAACGTGGATGTGGAGACTGTCTCCCATTGTGCACATGAAATCAGAGACATTGTAAACACTACATGCACAAAGACTGTGGAGGACCATCACTATTGTGCCACTGGGACACCCTGGCTCAAACATACCGTCCCACATGGGACTCACGGGGTATGTGACATGACATACACATACACCACTGTGAAATGTGACCATGGCACATGCACAGATATGAACAGTTGCACATCACAGTGGTCACGTACACATAACACCCAGGATCCTGTCCCCATGAACACGTGCACAGCCTGGGGGTGGCTGCCCACAGGTGACACCCACAGGACAACATGTACACCAACATACACACAATAGGAAATGCATCCTTACATGCCTTATGATAAGGTTTGGACAGGCTGTCGTGATGTAGGTGTGCCCCTCACTCCCTGGGAGCTATCTGTGGCTGGCATATGTCCATCTGAGACAGGCATGCTGAAATATGCCAGTCACATGTACAGTGATGCGTTGTACCACAATGGACCGATCGGTGCCTCCGGCCGGCCCATTGCATTCAATGTGTGCGGGTACGCGTTGTACCCCTGTGCGCGTTGTACCGCAATGGACCGATCGGTGCCTCCGGCCGGCCCATTGCATTCAATGTGTGCGGGTACGCGTTGTACCCCTGTGCGCGTTGAACTGCAATGGACCGATCGGTGCCTCCGGCCGGCCCATTGCATTCAATGTGTGCGGGTACGCGTTGTACCCCTGTGCGCGTTGTACCGCAATGGACCGATCGGTGCCTCCGGCCGGCCCATTGCATTCAATGTGTGCGGGTACGCGTTGTACCCCTGTGCGCGTTGTACCGCAATGGACCGATCGGTGCCTCCGGCCGGCCCATTGCATTCAATGTGTGCGGGTACGCGTTGTACCCCTGTGCGCGTTGTACCGCAATGGACCGATCGGTGCCTCCGGCCGGCCCATTGCATTCAATGTGTGCGGGTACGCGTTGTACCCCTGTGCGCGTTGTACCGCAATGGACCGATCGGTGCGCACCCATTGACAATGGGCTTGCCTGGCAACGGACGTGTTTTCGAATTTCGAACGAGTCGGTTGCTGTAAATTCAGTTGGTCACCCACAACAATGTTGCAAAATCATGTATGTCATGAAGTTGAGGATTTGAAGGATGCTGTGGGCGTGTTTTGGTGCTGCTATTCCATGGATTGGCCAGATTCAGAAGATGCAAACGACTTGGACCTATCACTTTGGACACCAGGGACAGTATCTGCCTCTCCAGCACATATATATTGCTGGCTGTTCCCCTGAGAGCTCACTTGCCTGCACTACATGCTCCAGGACGACATCTGCCACTGCACTGCTGCTGTCTCTGCCCCTCTGGACCCTGCAATGGCACGTACTGTGGAGAGAGCCCCAGCCTTCAGCCTTGAAGAGAACCAGGCCCTGCTGGACAGCCTACTTCCACAGTACAGCAAGCTGTATGGGACACCAGGGGAGCAGGTGAGTGTTCTGTGCACTGCCTTTCTGAATGTGCATTTTGTGTGACTGGCAAGGCTGAGAGTCTGCACGCCACTGGCTAGCAGGCTCACTGAGTAGTTGTCACCCCCCATAGTGTGTAGTGACTTGCACTGGACAGGTATGGTGCAGTGACAGTGCATTTGAACATGGTTTTACTTCCCATGCAATGATACCATGTAGTGACGTCTGGCAAACTGTCCATGGTCAGCTTTGCACTGCCTGTGTACATCATGTGCCCCTGTGATTGAGACATGTATATGCAACTGTGTCATGCACGGATATGTTGCATGTGTGGTAATGGCCTTTTCACTTTGTCATCCTGACAGGTTAATGCCCATCGGAAGCAGGAAATCTGGAAGGACATCGTCCGGGCTGTCCGGTCCGTGGGGGTCTACAAGCGCCGGATCCGCAACTGCCAGAAGAGGTGGCAGGACCTTCGGGGCTGGACCCGGAGGATTGCACGGGTCCAGCTGAAGCTGTCGCCTCCTCGCAGGAGGGGCGGAACACGGACCCTGACCCCCACATGCTCCAGATCCTGGCGGTGGTGTTTCCAGACCTGGATGGGCAGCTGAAGGCCAGACAGCAGCAAGGAGGGGTGAGTCAAAGACTGCACTGTGAACTCTGTATTACATGCTTTGTGCCCTCCTCTGGCCTGGTTCAACTGCCACAGTGCAGCAGTCATGTTGTCCAGGAGCCATGTCCCTCTATTGTGCACTGCCCACTGCTCATCTGATACCCAGGTGTGGCCCTTACATTCAGGGAATTGTGTCACTTGGGACTGTGTCCTTGCAGTTTGCTTCACTAAAGGTGGGGGACAGCATCTGTTTCCCTAACTCTGTTGTGGGCATCATGGGTGGGTCCATTGTTCACACAACGCCTGGGTTTGGACATGTGATCTGAGTGTTGCATTGATATGTGGTCCACTTGATGAGCTGAGCCACCACATGTGCCTGGGGTATGTGGCACACGCCCATGCAGCGGGTGGGAACAATGTTTGGGCCCCAGGAGTGTGCAGATTACGTGTGTCACACATACATAGCCAGCTATCCACTGTCCAGGGCACATCCCTCATTCATGTGGAGCAGGACAGTCATGCCTACTCCAGGCCATGCAATGCACTCTGTACTCCCACTCCCTTGTATCAGCTGACACATTGTGCACAGTGATTTGACCCCTCCGGTGTCTGCCTCTGTGTCAGTGTGCTGTGGATTAGTTGCCAGGACTGCTGGGGTGTTTCTTGGTAGGGGCTCAGCATGCCCCTGGAGATGTGACCATAGGAGACGATACTTGTGTGTCACATAGGTGTTTGATCAGCTGCCCGTGCAGACTGGGGTATGCGAATGTGATGTTCAGGCAGCTGTTCCCCATTCACAGCAAATTGTGAGGGGCTCAGGTTCAGAGGGTAGTGTCACAGGTCTCCCATATGTCCAATAGGTGTGACCTGGACAGATGAGGGTTGAGATGATGTGTTGTGTGGGGGATGTACATGTGCACTTGTGCAGCTCCAGGACTTGCATTCCCCATGACCTACTATTGTGACACAGTGCATAGTGTTGTTGTCTGGCTGCCAAGTCATACATCACTGAGACAGTGATGTATGACTTAGCAGTCATGCCTCTGCCATGGCATGTGTCAACTTATTTGTGGTCCTGCAGGGGAGTGACATGTGCTACATGCACACCATAGTGGCGCTGGCTATCAGGACATGGGTGCATCATGGTGTCTGTCGCTGGTATGCATCACATGCATTTCCTATTTGACTCTGGGCATCCCTTTCATCCGGAAACCTGTACTGACTCAGTGGCAAGAGCTGTGATGTGTCCACACCGTGTCCTCTGCACTGTCCAACTACTGTGTACTTGGTGCATGTGTCCACACTGGGGTGTTGCAATCCAACAGACACCAGACAGATGGGTGCAAGGCCATGTGGGATGTGAGTGCCATGCTTGGCATCAGACTGACAATTGGCTTCTCCTGTTCAGTTAGGGCACTTTTAGCAATGTACAACTAATGATGCCAGGGCTTGCTCTGTGATGTGCTGTGCTCACAGTGGTGTGTGCGTTTGGTGCAGGTGACTGATGTCTGTCTGTTTCCCCATTGTTTGCAGATACATCCACGGCCACGGAAGGGGACAGCTCCACGGACCAGGAGGAGCCAGAGAGCCAGACTGGGTCAGCAGCCGAGGAGTGGTCGGAGGGACCCAGTGGCACGGAGGGCGAGGGGAGCCACACCGAGGAGTCCTCAGCACCATCCACCTCAGCTGAGGACCAGAGCAACTCGGAGGATGACTCCCTTGTGGAGGCGGGTGTCAGCAGCCACCACACCCCAGCTAGTGTTGCTGTCCCCGCCACCACCAGCACCACCACCGCCCTCCCATCGGCTCCCATTCCCAAGGTCCGTGGAGGCTCCCATGTTCGGGAGCGTGTCTCCTTTGGCCCAGGCACCGCACCCCCTGCCCCTGTGTCCCCTGCTGCCCTGAGTGAGGAGTCTGTGTACCTCCTTCGCCAGCTCCATGTAGGGCAGACAGCCATGCTGAGTGTCCTCCATGCGCACACCGCACTGTTGACTCAGCTGGTGTCGTTCATGGAGGGCATCTCATCGGGCATGTCTGACCTACAGAGGGGCAACAGGTCCATGGACTCCTCCCTGACGGCAGCAGTGTCCCTCCTCAGACAGTCCCTCACCCCTCCTGCCTCTGCTCCATCCACACTCCCCAGCACCTTGCCCGTCCCAAGCACACACACACCGGCACAGGCACACACCAGCACACACACATCCAGCACACAGACACACACGCCACAAACTAAGCGCACACGCACGCACAGTCAGGGGACTGAAACCAGACTCACAGGGGATGGGGCCCTGGTACACACACACGCATCCACGGGCACTGCACAGTCCTCAGTTGCCTCTCCCTCCAAAGCACCCTCCCTTGCCTCACCTGCAACCCCAAAGACCCAGCGCCTCTTCCTCAGTGACCTCGGCCTCTTCCCCTCCGATCCAGCTGCCCCAGCATCCAGGGGAAGAGGAAGCCCCCACACGGAGCAGAGTGCCCCTCGCCCCCGGACACCCTCCCCCAGGCGCAGACAGACTGAGGCCCCCACCCGCAAGTCCCCCGGAGTGCTAAGAGCAAGACCCCGCCGCCGCCCTGCAGCTCAAGCACCAGGTCTCCTTCCTCCATCCCTCAGGCCCCCACTCCACAGGTGCCCCCACCACACCCTGCCCCAGGTTCCCCCACCCACAGATATACCATGCCCAAGAGGCTCCGGCCTTCTCCCCCTGCCACTTGCTCTCCCGGCACCACATCCCCCGCTGCGCTTGTCTGTGCCACTGATGTGGTGAGGGTGTCCTCCCCTCTGTCCAGCCCACCTTGCCTGTTCCCCATTCTCCTCCCCTGGTGGTAGGCACTGCAGTGGAGTCCACTACCACCCTGTCTGACTTCGGGCACTGCAGTGGCGGACCTGTCCACTCCATCTGCAGGGTCCACTGCAGTCGTGCTGGCACCCACAACATCTGAGCCATGCCCCCCAGTTGTGCCGGCACACACCATGTCAGACACCTCCACTGCAGTTGTCAGTGGCTCTTCAGCACCCACCACCCCTTCCCTGCTTCCTCCTGGTGAGCCCTGATCCTGTCCCTGCGGTGCCTGGCCTACCCCCCGGTTGCCCCTCCTAGTGGATTGTCCCTGGTTTTGTGCAGGCATGTGTAGGGTGGCATCTGCCACTGTCACCCACTTGTGACTTTGTTGATGGACTGGCCATTGGCCTTTGTTTATGTTCTACCGGACTTCTACTTTTAATGCCACATATGCTGAATAAAGCAACTTTCTGTTCTCTAGTGCTTTTGCTTCTGATGTACATGATGTTGATGATGCTAACAATGCCCTTGCTGCAGTGATGGTGATATTTGGTCTCATGATAATGAAGTGTTACTGTGTAGGAACCCATGTGGTCCAGGGGGAATGTGTCCTATCCTGTGGTGTATCCATGTCATCCATAGCAGCATCTGAGGGTGTCATGTGTTCAGTATTTGGCAATGAGATTTCCTACTTAGATTGGCAACTTCACATCTGTGGCTTCCACCCCTGCACATCTGTTGTGCCTGCCATTGTTCTATTCGTCTACTTCCCTGACCGTGTGGCCATCTCCAGTGAACATGCAGGTTTGGGCATCAATGGGGAAGGACTCATCTGTGTTGTCAGTGCAACATTGCTATACAAGTGTGTTGGATCTGTGCTGATGATTCCGTTGGCACTTCCATGACCAGGCTGATGGGACGGGAGCCCTCATTTGGTGCTAATTGTTCATTGTGTGTCCCATTGCTGCCATGGTATGGTATCTGTTCGCCTCACATCTGCAGTCTCCACAGGGTATCTGCATGTGTGTGCCCATTGGTGCAAATATGTGGGTCTGCATTCGGATGGTCACTTCTGTCATTGTGTCATTGATGATTGTTGATGGTGTCAGCCCCCATGGGTGTTGTTTTTCTGCACATGGCCAAAGTTATGTCTTATTTGCACTGCAGGATTTGGCTCCCCCAATTTATGTTGCAATGGGACACATACACTACTTTGCCACTGATGTGTTTGTTGTTCTGTGACCATGAATCATCCATGCAGTTTGGCAGTTGCACCTCTTACTTTGTCAACACTTACCTTTTGGTCACTGTGATGATGGGGGTTTGGACCCCATTGCCACAATGTTCAAAATGTGCTGCAGCTATGGACCCCACACTTGCCTTTTGGTCACTGTGATGATGGGGGTTTGGACCCCATTGCCACAATGTTCAAAATGTGCTGCAGCTATGGACCCCACACTTCCCTTTTGGTCACTGTGATGATGGGTGTTTGGACCCCATTGCCACAATGTTCAAAATGTGCTGCAGCTATGGACCCCACACTTCCCTTTTGGTCACTGTGATGATGGGTGTTTGGACCCCATTGCCACAATGTTCAACATGTGCTGCAGCTATGGACCCCACACTTGCCTTTTGGTCACTGTGATGATGGGGGTTTGGACCCCATTGCCACAATGTTCAAAATGTGCTGCAGCTATGGACCCCACACTTGCCTTTTGGTCACTGTGATGATGGGGGTTTGGACCCCATTGCCACAATGTTCAAAATGTGCTGCAGCTATGGACCCCACACTTACCTTTTGGTCACTGTGATGATGGGTGTTTGGACCCCATTGCCACAATGGTCATGGCCTGCTTGCGTTGTGTGTGCCACACACATATTTGTGTGGCACATGTGCTAGGGGGTCACATTGTATGTTAGAAGTCATGTTCGGTGTTGTAGGCATTTGACACAGTCTACACACGCTTGTCATGGTGTTGGGGGGATGTCTTCTTCTTGCATTCCCTAGGTTGTGGTGTGCTGGTTGTGTCATGCATTGTCCATCCTATGGGTGGGGGTGGTAGTAGTGGTAGGCATCCTGCCCCCCCTGGGTGAGGGTGGTAGTAGTGGTAGGCATCCTGCCCCCCCTGGCTAAGGGTGGTAGTAGTGGTAGGCATCCTGCCCCCCCTGGCTAAGGGTGTTAGTAGTGGTAGGCATCCTGCCCTCCCTGGCTAAGGGTGGTAGTAGTGGTAGGCATCCTGCCCCCCTGGGTGAGGGTGGTAGTAGTGGTAGGCATCCTGCCCCCCTGGGTGAGGGTGGTAGTAGTGGTAGGCATCCTGCCCCCCTGGCTAAGGGTGGTAGTAGTGGTAGGCATCCTGCCCCCCCTGGCTGAGGGTGGTAGTAGTGGTAGGCATCCTGCCCCCCCTGGGTGAGGGTGGTAGTAGTGGTAGGCATCCTGCCCCCCCTGGGTGAGGGTGGTAGTAGTGGTAGGCATCCTGCCCCCCTGGGTGAGGGTGGTAGTAGTGGTAGGCATCCTGCCCCCTGGCTAAGGGTGGTAGTAGTGGTAGGCATCCTGCCCCCCTGGCTAAGGGTGGTAGTAGTGGTAGGCATCCTGCCCCCCTGGCTAAGGGTGGTAGTAGTGGTAGGCATCCTGCCCCCCTGGGTGAGGGTGGTAGTAGTGGTAGGCATCCTGCCCCCCTGGGTGAGGGTGGTAGTAGTGGTAGGCATCCTGCCCCCCTGGCTAAGGGTGGTAGTAGTGGTAGGCATCCTGCCCCCCTGGCTAAGGGTGGTAGTAGTGGTAGGCATCCTGCCCCCCTGGCTAAGGGTGGTAGTAGTGGTAGGCATCCTGCCCCCCTGGGTGAGGGTGGTAGTAGTGGTAGGCATCCTGCCCCCCTGGCTAAGGGTGGTAGTAGTGGTAGGCATCCTGCCCCCCTGGGTGAGGGTGGTAGTAGTGGTAGGCATCCTGCCCCCCTGGCTAAGGGTGGTAGTAGTGGTAGGCATCCTGCCCCCCTGGGTGAGGGTGGTAGTAGTGGTAGGCATCCTGCCCCCCTGGCTAAGGGTGGTAGTAGTGGTAGGCATCCTGCCCCCCCTGGGTGAGGGTGGTAGTAGTGGTAGGCATCCTGCCCCCTGGCTAAGGGTGGTAGTAGTGGTAGGCATCCTGCCCCCCTGGGTGAGGGTGGTAGTAGTGGTAGGCATCCTGCCCCCCTGGCTAAGGGTGGTAGTAGTGGTAGGCATCCTGCCCCCCTGGCTGAGGGTGGTGTAGTGGTAGGCATCCTGCCCCCCCTGGGTGAGGGTGGTAGTAGTAGTGGTAGGCATCCTGCCCCCCCTGGCTAAGGGTGGTAGTAGTGGTAGGCATCCTGCCCCCCCTGGGTGAGGGTGGTAGTAGTGGTAGGCTTCCTGCCCCCCTGGCTAAGGGTGGTAGTAGTGGTAGGCATCCTGCCCCCCCTGGCTAAGGGTGGTAGTAGTGGTAGGCATTCTGCCCCCCCTGGGTGAGGGTGGTAGTAGTGGTAGGCATCCTGCCCCGCCTGGCTAAGGGTGGTAGTAGTGGTAGGCATCCTGCCCCCCCTGGGTGAGGGTGGTAGTAGTGGTAGGCATCCTGCCACCCCTGGCTAAGGGTGGTAGTAGTGGTAGGCATCCTGCCCCCCTGGCTAAGGGTGGTAGTAGTGGTAGGCATTCTGCCCCCCTGGCTAACGGTGGTAGTAGTGGTAGGCATCCTGCCCCCCCTGGGTGAGGGTGGTAGTAGTGGTAGGCATCCTGGCCCCCCTGGCTGAGGGTGGTAGTAGTGGTAGGCATCCTGCCCCCCCTGGCTAAGGGTGGTAGTAGTGGTAGGCATCCTGCCCCCCCTGGCTAAGGGTGGTAGTAGTGGTAAGCATCCTGCCCCCCTGGGTGAGGGTGGTAGTAGTGGTAGGCATCCTGCCCCCCTGGCTAAGGGTGGTAGTAGTGGTAGGCATCCTGCCCCCCTGGCTAAGGGTGGTAGTAGTGGTAGGCATCCTGCCCCCCTGGCTAAGGGTGGTAGTAGTGGTAGGCATCCTGCCCCCCCTGGGTGAGGGTGGTAGTAGTGGTAGGCATCCTGCCCCCCCTGGGTGAGGGTGGTAGTAGTGGTAGGCATCCTGCCCCCCTGGCTAAGGGTGGTAGTAGTGGTAGGCATCCTGCCCCCCTGGGTGAGGGTGGTAGTAGTGGTAGGCATCCTGCCCCCCTGGCTAAGGGTGGTAGTAGTGGTAGGCATCCTGCCCCCTGGCTAAGGGTGGTAGTAGTGGTAGGCATCCTGCCCCCCTGGCTAAGGGTGGTAGTAGTGGTAGGCATCCTGCCCCCCTGGGTGAAGGTGGTAGTAGTGGTAGGCATCCTGCCCCCCTGGCTAAGGGTGGTAGTAGTGGTAGGCATCCTGCCCCCCTGGGTGAGGGTGGTAGTAGTGGTAGGCATCCTGCCCCCCTGGCTAAGGGTGGTAGTAGTGGTAGGCATCCTGCCCCCCCTGGGTGAGGGTGGTAGTAGTGGTAGGCATCCTGCCCCCCTTGGGTAGGGGTGGTGGTGCGCATTCAGGCCCCTGTGTGCATATGTGGCATTGGTGATGGGCATCCCGCCCCTATGGTGCTGCTGTTGCTGGTGTAAGTATATTCTGCATCCCTCTGTGTGTGTGTGATGTGTTGTGTACGTGTTGTATGTGTTTTGTGGTTGGTGTCTGGCTTACCTTCTGCGCCGTACGCGTCCGTGCCTGTTCCGGTAGTATATGTAGAATATTGGTATGATCGGGACGAAGGGATTCATGGTTGGTTCGTGTCGTTCGTCCTTCTCGTTGCTTCGCGTCGTCCTCGTCGCTTCGCCTCGTCCTTGTCGCTTCGCCTCGTCCTCGTCGCTGGCGTGTTCGTCTCGGAGCCGTGGATCGTGTTGTGGCGCGAATCGGAGCTTATGTGCGCCTCTCCCGGATGCTTTGACGTGCCGTGCGTAGCGACGGGTTCGGCGCGTACGGAAAGCGCATCGTACTTGTCCGGCCGGACGGGGCTGCATTTTCCCTTCCGTGCGACTCGATTCGGCGTTTCCGGATTCGCCTCGGTCGGAGAACAGGACCTGGTTTGGGTGAGTACGGCTCGGCCGGATTCTTTGCTGTTGTGCGCATCGTACTTGCTCGTTCGGTGTGCTGTACGGATCGGTCGGGAAACAGGCTCTCGCATGGCTTTTTTCCCGACCGAATGGTATTGGGTGCGCCTCCGACCGAGATCGGAATCGGCCCCTTAATTTTCAGTTGAAGGTAGCTGAGAAAACAAGATATAAAAAAGTATGAAGCATCAAAAATGCAGAGATTAAATTGGAGATTTTGTTCATGAATCAAAGAAAAAAAGAAAGCGCATTGCATCTTATTCACTGTTCATCTGAAACGAAAATTGGCTCCAACCAAAGTCTTAAATATTTCATATACACTTTATTAATGTTCTTAAATAAAAGATTTCATTTCTAATTTATACTTACCTCTAGCATCCAAGAAATGTGTAGTTCATTTGCTGTCAAGTTTGCATAGGAGTCTTTATTTCATTCAAAATGTACTTCAGCGGCTCTAAAAATATACTTGACGCAGAAAAGCGGCTGCAGCAGAGGACTGGAAAGGAGCATTGGCAAAGCCAATGGTTCTGGCTTTGTCATTCTGTAGGGCATTTGCGCACTAATCATTTTCTCTAAACAACATCTATTCTTTCCTGCAGCTTTCAGTTGTGAATGAATAATTCGATCTGATATCTCTGCACTGCTTAAATTCACATGTCCTCTGTTCTTAACTATAGTGATTTAAATCAGTCGATATTCACACCTACTGCATTACCATCTGTGTTTGGGAGGTTAAGGTAACATATTTATTTCTCGTTAGCGAACACTAGGCCTCATTCACAAAGCTATTTGTGCTTGAAAATTTAAATTGCACATCTAAATAACCTTTTTTAATGTAAAGCCCTATTAGTGATTCACAAAATGTGGTTTAACATTGTAAAGCTTTACTCACATACCCTTTTTTTGAATGAGTAAATCTTCTCTCAGTGGTGCAAAGTGAACGATCCATGACATTTTGAAAAACTACTTGCACGGATTTTTTGGGGGGATATTCACAAAAAATTTTGGTCCATTTCTGCTCTGAGTAAGAACAGACACTTACTCCTGTAAAAGATAGGAGTAAATATTATTCCAGGGTAGGGACAGGAAGGGGCCACCCCTTTTAAAATAGGTGGGGGTTAGCATTCATGAAAAACATTTCCCCAGGTATAAATGTACACTGTATATATTTAGGCATGTTGAAATGCCTTTGCATATGAGTAAATATAAATGTACAAATGGTTACTAGGAGTATTAATGGAAACGTTTATGAAGTTCAAAAAGTTTAAAAGTTCCTCCAAATGTCTGAGGAGCCCTAGCAGTGTACAATTTGCTATGCATTATCCTTGGTCCACTTTGTTAATGTACTTACTGTAGATGTTTTAGTGTTTCTGAGAGAGAAAGAGAGACTGCATGTGTGTGTGCGCTTGCGCGTTTGTGCGTGTGTGTGTGTGTCAAAGATACATTTGTGTGCTAATGTACAAAATGTTGATCTATAGGTTTAACCTGTAGAGCAGTTTCCAGTTCTTAACGCATAGATTAGTTTAATATGCCTGCAGTAGAGATCTGTGTAACATGCAGGACCAGTAGCGGCCCGTGGTGGGAGTGCCGGGCGCTGACGTGAGGCGGGGGAGGGGCAGGGTGGGGGGTAGCAAACTACGGATTACAGCCGATTAGAGGTAAGTAAACATATAAATAAATAAAACGAATTTCGTTGCGCGCGCTGCATCGCCAAATGTGTTACAAACATTAAAGTGGAAATAGATTAAAGTGGAAATAGATTGGGGTGTATCCTTCAAGTCACCGATTCTAATCTCTCTCAGATTGCTCAACCTGTTATTGCACTTACTTTAGGGGATCAAAGTGTAATCTGCAGGCAACAGCTTCCAATCACAGTGTTATAGCTATAAGGGCTAGTGTGCCTGATGTTGAAATCTGAGTGTGAACTGCAGGTCATATTGTACAAATCTGGTGTCAGTTCAGCCTTTCAACCTTCCAGGGTATCTCTTTGGTAACTACCACCAATGCTGACTCTGTACTATGGGCTTTTCTAATGCCAAACTGTGGTCAATTCAGAATCTCATTTTGATCAAAATATAATGAGAGAACGATATTCAGATGCTTCTCTAAAGTTTTTGCTGGCATGGGAGGCATGTGACAGGGCAGTAGTTTTTTTCCTCATTTAGATTGAGGGAAGGTTTTTTGAGCAAAGGTAGGATGGTGACCTTTTTCCACTCCATGGGGAAAATACCCACATTAATGATTCTCTTCAGTAGAGTGGTAAGAGGCCTAGCTACTGTTCTTGCTACATCCTGAAGAACGTTCTGCGGGCAAGGTTCAAAAAAGGGGGTTCCTGACTTAGTATGCCCTATTAATTCTGACATCCGCTAAATAGTGAGGGGCAGAAAGCTGTGGAGCTCAGGGTGGTTGGAATCTAAAGAATCATTTCCTAAAGTCAGGAGATTAGCGGTGTGACTTGTGTTGAAGACACTATATACTGCCTCAACTTTGTTTTTAAAAGATTCCGCTCCGGGGAGCCGGCAGAGCTAGGGTTCAAAATCTACAGCTCGGCACTTTGCAAAAAAGGGGTCTGTTTTCACTGTCAAAATGTGGTGTGTCTACGTTGCGTTTTAGTCCGTTTCCTGTTGCGGGCACTAGGCCTACCCACACAAGTGAGGTACCATTTTTCTCGGAAGACTTTGGGGATTGCAGGGTGGGTGGAATTTTGTGGATCCACACAGATTCCAGAACTTTCCACCACAGAAATGTGAGGAGAATGTGGTTTTGTGACAAAGTTTGAGGTTTGCAGGGGATTCTGGGTAACAGAACCTGGGGAGAGGCAGACAAGTCACCCCATCCTGGATTCCCCTGGTTGTCTAGTTTTCAAAAATGTATAGGTTTGCTAGGTTTCCCTAGGTGCCGGCAGAGCTAGGGTTCAAAATCTACAGCTAGGCACTTTGAAAAAATAGGGTCATTTTTCACTGTAAAAATGAAGTGTTTCCTCGTTGCGTTTTGAGCCGTTTCCTGTTGCGGGCACTAGGCCTATCCACACAAGTGAGGTACCATTTTTATCGGGAGACTTAGGGTAACACAGAATTGTAGAGCAACTGTTATTACCTATTGACTTTTGATGCATTTATGCCTTCCAAATGAAAGACGTTGTGTAATAAAGAAGTCACTTTGAAAAATGTCCTATAATTCACATGCTAGTATGGGTGCTCACAATTTCGGATATGTGCAAATAGCTACTGTTTCTAAACTGTATATTTTGTTCCAATTTCAGTAATACATAGGTGTCTTTCATCCCGATTTTTCACTGTATATATTTTCCCAAATGAATTGCTATATACCCCTTTCATAATAAAAAACCATTGCAAGACGCTGCTCAGTTATTGGCTCTGGGTTCGTCGGGTTCTTGGTGAACCTACAAGTCCTATATATCCCCACAACCAGAATGGTCCAGCAAATGTAACGGTATATTGCTTTAAAAAATTTGTCATAATTAGGGGGCGCTAGAGGGCGCACGGCAAGATAGCCGCACCCTAGTGTTGCTCTGCCCGGCTGAGCCACTATCCATCCATTATCCGCCTTACAACGTGGCATCTAAGCCCTGAAACCGCTCAACATACTTTGCAATATCCCTCTGCCCACGTCGGGGGAAGTGTGGATTTGCCGAAGCTGCAGGAACCTGATCTTATGCGAGCCCGGCCGCGAGCACCTAAAATGGCGGTCGCCCTGAAGCCTTGGTGATCGGGCTCTCCGGCGGGCGCTACAGCAGCGGTGCAGTGCAGAGGCAGCTGAATTGCTGTCTCGGAAGGAGTGACTTGCGGAGCCGCCGGTGCCTGGTGGGCCCCGGTGCAGCGGCGCCAAACGTGTGGGCGCTACGTACCAGCAGCGGAGGTGCGGACCCCCCGACCGATTGAGGCACGGTGCGGCGGCCTGACACACTGTTACTGGGCCCGGCGCTGGATGGAAGAGTGCCCCGCGGTACCAGCAACGCGCCGGGTGCTGGCGGTGGTGAGTGGGGAGCGGCCCTGCCCGGGCCCGTAGCTGCGAAGGCGGGCATGGGCCTGGGTGGTGACCGCGGCCTGCGAGTTGTGGCGGGCGCCCGGGGGCGGGAGTGAGGCTGGGCCTGGTCTCGCTGCGGGACGAGCTGCACCTTGGGCCATCCTTGCATGTATACGGCTGGCGGGGAGTTGGAGTGCGCAGGAGTCCTGCTGTCTTGTTTGGGTGCCCAGCTGCACGGCCTGCCAAAATTGTGCCCGCATTACTGCTGCCACACGCTTGTTCGCGTCTTCATTACTGGATGACCATCACTGTCTGCCTACTTCGTGCCTGGTTTTTGGGGGCGCTGTATTCGGTGGCCTGTGACTGGGGGACCTTGGCTCTCGTGGTGGTGTAGACTTGGGGAATGCGCTTTCAGCGCTGCGACGGAGCCAGGTGGCATCTAGGCCCTCGGCCCTTGTGGGAATTATTGCTGTAGTGCTGACTCTGACTAATTGCTTGTGGTGAGCTGCGGGCCGAGGTGTCCCTGTGTCTGCTTGGGCGCGCTCCTCCTGCCGACTGTGCGCTTTGCAGGTGGTTCTGTAGGGGTCCTGCGGCCTGGGACCTGTGTGCCTGCGGGCCCTTGAGCACCTTGGGCGTACAACTTGGTTTCTCCCCCTGGGCACAGTGGCAAGGTGTCTGGTGAGCGGCGACTTTAAGCACACGGATCCAGTGTGCACATTGACTGGATATTTGCCTTCACCTGCTTTAGATCTGTCCCAGGATTGCATGGGTGCCGCTGCAGGTGTCCATCTGTGCATATCATAACAGCGGGATAGGCCTGGCCTCTGCTGCGGCTGCCATGGGGAGGACTGATAAATCTCAACTTGCCTCACGTTTGAGGCGTGCAAATCCACGAAAACTCAGCAGAAGGCGGCCTCGGACTCAGAGTCTGACGCCCAGAGTCATGCTCCCTCCACGCTGGAGACAACGCTGTTGGCAATGCAGCGTAGTCTCCAATCCATCGAGGGCACGATGGCGGCAGTGAACCACCGCTTGGACCACATGTCGGCGCAGTTAGAAAAGCAGAATGTCCGCATGGGGGAGGTCGAGCAGCGGGTTTCTGTGACAGAGGATGGTCTGAGTGAGGTCTCTGGGAAAATGCTCAACATGGAAAAAGTCCTGGCTCTCATTCAGGCCAAGAATGAGGACTTAGAGGCGCGGTCCCGGCGCAACAACATTAGAATCACGGGACTGCCGGAGTCCACCAATGTGGGCAAGATGGAGACTTTCGTGGAAAACCTCATAAAGGACCTTTTTGGCCCTGAACATCTGTCTAACATGTTTATCATTGAGCGCGCCCATCGATCCCTCGCGGCCAGGCCTGTACCAGGCGCACCTCCTCGCCCAATTATTGCGAGGCTGTTAAATTATAGAGACCGCGACATCATTTTGCGCATGGCCAGGGACAAGGGCAACATTGTCCACCAGGGTAACTCCCTTGCATTTTTCCCCGACTTTACGGTCACTGTGCAGGCTGCCAGAAGGGAGTTTGGAGCAGTAAAAAAGTTCTTTCAGTCGGAGGGGGTCCCTTACTCCATGTTGTACCCCGCTCGTTTGCGGATAGGCCCTGATGGAGACTCTAAAATCTTCTCCAACCCTAAAGCGGCCTTGGAGCACGCCAAACAATTGAAAAGGAGGCGGCGTGAGTCCAACGCTCCACAGGATACTGAGGAGCAGTAGGAGTGTGGGACGGTCTCTTGTTCTATCACCATTTCACCCTATTATTCATGGGCACTCTGTGCATAGTACAATGTTCTGTTATCTGTCTGATTTTTGCATTACAGGTGGGACTTGTTGCACTCCCCAGCGGCTGGGGGTTTTATTTTCATGATTCCCGCCAGAGCGGTTGGGTGTATTTCTGTAGGCACATGTGATAGACCTTCTCAGCCACCTCCTACTGTGTTGGAGGCTAGTAGCACTCTTACGCCCCCAGATGGGAGAACCCCGAAGCATATTGCTAATTGTTGTCTTTGTTGGGGAAGGGTCAAACTGAGATGGGATGGCTTTGGCAAGTTGGAGACGCTGAAGTGGGTGGGGGATGGGGGGGAGGTGGGCAGTATCTTTCTTCAGTGAAGTTGAAACCAACTGGCATCACGCAAATGTGGGCGCACACTGTAGGTTCTATAGTATTTGTTTTATCTTCCCATGGTACAGACTAAATGAGTGGTAAAGTACAGTTATTGACCTGGAATGTACGGGGACTGAACACTCCCAAGAAAATCCGATCTGTATTGGCATATTTGGATAGGTTGGATGTTCAAATAGCCTTTTTACAAGAGACGCACCTCACTAAAGCCTCGGAAAAAACTGTGGGTGAACGCTGGGCGGGTGTCAGAATAGCATCCTCTTATTCCACTTATTCAAGGGGGGTGTTGATCCTCGTTAAGAAGGGGGTCCCATTCACTGTTATTCGGGCTGAAACGGACGAGCATGGCAAAGTGGCACTGGTTCATGGCCAGTTGGGTGGAATGAGTGTTCTGTTGGTCAATGTATATGGACCGAATGTTGACAATCCGTCTTTTTTTGTGGATGTATGGCGCCGCATCTCGGGGTTTCCCCCTGTCGAGATACTCTGGGGTGGCTACTTTAACGTTTGTCTGGATGTGGATATGGATCGGTTGGGCAGTGGTACAGTGCGGCCCAAGCAGGCATCTGAGGTACTGCTAGGGCTATTGGATGCGGGAAGCCTGCATGATGTCTGGCGTGTGCAACATCCTGGAGCGCGGGAGAGCACCTTCATTTCCTCGGTGCGCGGGATGTAGTCACGCATAGATTACTGGCTTGTTACAGCGGTCGCCTGTACATGGGTGGTGAAGGTCAGTCACATGACTAGGACACTCTCAGATCACTCCCCGGTGGTCCTTGAGCTACATGTACCCACATGTGGGAGACCGCCCTTTGCATGGCGTCTGCAGCAGGCCTCCCTTACAGACCCTGTTTTTAAACACACTATAGGAGAGGCAATCCGTAATTATTTCAGAGAGAATGAAGGCACCGTTGAGAGTGCTGGCGTATTATGGCAGGCCTTCAAGGTGACCATTAGGGGGGTCTGCATGGGTGCGCAGGCCGGTGTATTGAGGGATCTAAGACGGAGAATCCATTAATTAGCTGCTAAAATCTCTGCGCTGGAGCGTGCTTATGAGAAGGACCCTTCTCCTGTGAAGTTATCAGCAATACGGGACCTTGTGACTGAGCACAATGGTACAGTGGATCAAGAGTTGGTGCACTGATCCAGACAATGCACAGCTCGATATTATGGGGAGGGGGGCAGACCAAGCCGCTCTCTGGTACAAAAACTAGCGGCTCCACGTAGTCAGGAATGCATCACGGAGATGCTGGATGATGAGGGGGTTGCGCACTACACTACACCCGAGATTAGCGAGATAGTCCTTAGCTTTTATTCCAAACTTTATGCAAAACAGGCTACAGTGCAGACGGTGGACATACATTCTTATCTTGACGACATCTCACTTGGGTGGCTGTCCCAGGGGCAAAGGGAATATATTACGCAGCCATTTGATGTTGAAGATGTAAAACTTGCCATAATGTCTCTCCCCACATGCAAGGCTGCGGGCATTGACGGACTCCCTAGTGAGTTTTACAAGGCCTATGTGGACGATTTGGCCCACAGGCTTCTAGAGGTTTACACGGAGGCGTATGAAACGGGGCGTCTCCCACCCACTCTTAGAGAAGCACTTCTGGTGACTCGCCTAAAGCCTGATAAGGCTGCCAATCGGTGTGACTCCTATAGGCCTCTTTCGATTATTAATATTGACGCCAAAATCTTGGCAAAGATGATTGCTAATAGGCTCCAGTCGCTGGTTCCTCTCCTGGTCCTTCCAGACCAATCGGGTTTTGTACCTGATAGATCAACCACACACAACCTGCGTACAGTGTTCGCCACCCTTCACTACTTTGACCCAGACTTTCAAGCAGTGGCAGTGCTGCTAGATGCAGCGAAAGCATTTGATTCTCTTCAGTGGGACTATATGTTCACTGTTTTAACTAGGATGGGCCTTCCTCAGTTCTTCCTTCAGTGGATTAGGGTGCTGTACACGGAGCCTGTCTCTCGGGTGCGCGTTAGTGGTTGGGTGTCTCCGGTTTTCCTCATTGAAAGAGGTACGAGGTAGGGGTGCCCCTTGTCGCCTATGCTCTTTGCGTTGGCACTGGAGCCGCTTGCCTGTAAGCTGCGCCAGCGACATGCGGCGGCTGCGTTGTGCTTTCGGCAGAGACCACTAGTGGTCTCGCTGTACGCCGATGACATGCTACTGTATGTTCGAGAGCCTGCTCTTTTCCTGCCGGAATTGCTTCGTGAATATGTCAAATTTGAAAGATACTCTGGCCTAGGGATTAATTGGGCAAAATCGACGGTGTTCCCGCTGACGGCCGGTTCGTGGGAGGTGGAGCTGGACTTCCCGCTGACGTGGACTCAGGACCCGGTGAAATACTTGGGCATATGGTTACATAGAGATCCTGATCAGGTCATCTCGATGAACTATGGCCAGGTTATTGCACGGATCACTGACCAGGCGGAGCGGTGGGCTCGGTTGCCTCTGTCGCTTGCGGATCGGATTGCGGTGATCAAAATGTCTATCTTGCCCAAGCTTCTCTATCTGTTCGTGAACATCCCCATTAGGTTAAACATCTCACTGTTTAAGACACTCCAGTCGGCTTTGCTAACGTTTGTATGGGGTGGTAAGAAACCCAGATGCAGTTGGGATGTCCTTGTGTAACCATTTGATCGGGGGGTTTTGAGGCCCCTGATGTGCGACTATACTACCTGTGTGCGCAGGCTCAGTTTGCGCACTATTGGCACTTTCCACAGCGGTTCCAGCCCCTCACAGCTATAGAGGCAGATGCTGTTCTTCCGATGCCGCTCGAAGCGGCGACACTCTCGGGAGGAGGGGGAGGACCTAGAACTGAAATCAACCCTGTGCAATGCACTGCATGGGCCTGGAGGGCTCTAGCTAAAAGGGCACAGCTTCCTTACCTCTATGCCCCGTCGCTGCTGCTGGCTGCGCACCCGGACGTTTCGGCAGCACGTGAGCGGCCCGCACTGAGAGCGTTGGAAGCTGTTGGGATTACACAGATGGGGGACCTGTACAAGTGATCCAGCGGTGTACTAACAACAGATAGTCCACTACCATATACACACCTGGGCCCATATCACTACTTCCACCAAAAACCGCGAGTAGACCGCTGGAAAAACTTTGTTTATGATTTTCATACTTCAAGATCTAGTTATTTCTTTTCCCTAACTAAACCTTTCACTGATCAATTAGTTCTTTCCTCTGGTCAATGGACCATTAGTTGGAACTAGTTGATGGTGATAATTAACATAACTTAATAAAACATTTCTTGATTAAATGAAATAATCACAGACTCGGGAAGTTTTAAAATCTTTATCTAAATTAGTTGTTTGTGAACCATCTCAGACGTTTTAGTACAAACACCCTCATTCGCAAGTGTGCCAATTCAATCAAGTTTCAAATAGGCATTTAGCAATTCAGATTCACACAATAACTATGCTCAGAAAGAAGAGAACAGAGAGAGAAGAGCATCTATCAATATGATGAATTTTATATTTACCAAGTATGGTGTGAAGACCAACTCCCTGGCCAAAGGGCTGGTAAGGGTCCCCTGGGATAGATCAGGAGAAAAAGACTTCAGGACAGGAATCAGGACAGGATACTTCACCTCTCTATATACCAACGAATGCGTCGCACCCCTCTCTGACACTCTCTTCCTCCTCGTGGTTCTTCCACGATCTTCTTTCTAACCCAATTAAATTAAGTAGATGGTTCTGCATTCGATTTTCTTCATCAGCGTCTCACTGCATCAGCACCACCCCCAACACCGACAGCATCCTGAGCTCTGCATTGCTTCTGCCAAAAAGAGACTCTCAGCTTCGCGCTTCTTCTCCTGTGTCAAAGCATAACTAACTAACAAAAACTACCTCAATTATACCTTTCTATTACCGAGTACCACCCATTAATGTTTCAATATTGTAAAACGCTAACTTCTGATTGGTCAGGCGAGGGGGGATGATCATCACACCATGCTTACATTTCACTTATTTCTTTAAACCATTGTATTCAAATCCCTCCCCTCAAACTTTATTAAATCATTTCCTTTCCCATACATCTCCAAACTTTATTAATACAAATGTTGCGATTTTGTGAATAAAGCTCCTTCGTATGAACTCTTCACCCTCATGTTCCCAGGGCACATCTTCGCTGGCCTTGGACGCGTGACAAGTCCTTAGTCATCTTTTCGTATTTTCTTGCCAGTACGCATGCGTAGGGTCAAGACAGTCAGCTCAATTCAGACAAGTATAGTGGGCCCAAATGCGCACTAATAAAAAAGTCAAAAGAAGAAATGTTATTTTAAAAAAAAAATGATTTCCCTGTACACCACCAACCTCTACTCTAACCCACTTCATTTATTATTACCCTTTCTGCATTTGCGTTAGTATAAAACTTGTATTCTATTTCAGCTAAGCAGGTGCCATGCATGTGAGCTTTCAAGCGGCCATTTTATTGCCTATTGCGTAGGCGCCAGATTTTTCCCTCCAAGCATTAGTACGTCATACTACGTAGATGTAGTAGATGCATGCACAGTAAAGATCCCTTGCTAAAGTGCATTTTTAGTCCTTCGTTCATGTTATTGCCGTTAGTAAACACATAGGCAAGCTTCCTTGTCCCGCGTGTCTTGTTTTAAATGCAATCATCAATTACGAACACGTCATTAGTAATTTGTTAGTGAGTTAAACGAAAGGATTGCTTCCGAGCAAGCCTCATTTACGAGTCCTTGCTCCATCAATGCCTTCTCTGATGGCATCTTAAGCCATCACAAAATTACCCATCCCATCCCAGATACCAACTTTAACATTTCTCAGTTTTCTCTATTTCTCCTCTCAATTTTTCATCAATCAACTCGTTTCCTTCTAAATCTCTCATCTTCTTTTATAATCTGCCTTTCATTTCTTCCAACTGTATTTCATCATACTTTCTCTTTCGTTTCTGTCCCTTTCCTTTTCTTTCAAAATGTACTTTCTCTTTCGTACCTCTTCTACAACACTTATATGTAATCATTATTATCATCACTACTGTTATTATCATAACTAATGGTATTATTATTTGACCTAGAAAATCCTTCCCAAAACCAATAAACCATTTCCCTATTGATGTTATACTTTTTGTTAGTCTTCCCCACACACTGTTAACCTCCAGTTGGTTCAAGTCTTTATGCATTCTTGTAATGTTTTCAATATATCCTTTAATTTCTCTGCTCTTGTCCGGAATATAAGTGCAGCAGTGTTGAACTTTCAACATGCCACAGACTCCACCTTCTTTTGCTAACAATATATCAAGAGCAAGACGGTTCTGTAAATCCATAGACCTGATTGCAACCATTTCTGTGTTAATCATTAAGAATCCTCTTGCAGTGTCTGTAGAAAGACGATCAACTATGGTTGATAACTTACACATTTTCTGTGAATTCAGAATGACTCCAACTGAGGGTATCAGTGCACTAAAAATGTCTCCTACAATTTCATAAAAACTAGCTCTTCTTCTAAGTGTTAGTCCATTAGAATTTCCATTGGTTCCACTGATTTTATCTACATGATAGATCTTTGGAAAAACTATTCCAAAATAACAGCTCCCGTACCATCTTGCAGGTAACCTATAATAGGCATTGCTCTCACAAACATAATACACTCCTGGAAACACAGTATCAGTTCCCCCTTTTAGTCCCCACCCTCCTAAAATTAGGAAGTTGTGTTCGCATTCACTGGAACAAAATGTGATTCTTGTTATAATCTGTCTTTAATCTATGGAGGCAGAATTTTCCCTTCTTCACAAAATCCAGGGACATCGCAGCATGAGCCTTGCCACTTGCATAGATTACCTCCTTTCCAACCCATGGAGGTACATGGGTTTTCTGTTCAGTTGCCTTCCTCATTAAATCCTGTCTCCTTTCTTCTACTAAATCCCAAAAATCTTTTTCTTCTTTTCTTAATGTACAAGTTAGATTACCTCTACGTGCCTGAACTAAATCTATTGAACTCATCGGTATGAAAAATTCACCCATAAACTGTGCGTTTTTACTACTAGCTACTGGATTTATATTCTTTCTAATAGGTAATTCAGAAAATACTACACCTATATCTGAATAAAAATATTGAAGTTTCCCTGTAGCATAAAATCAACGACAAAATACTACATGACACACCATAAGTCAAAGGTATATGGTGATACGTCATTCCTTCTGATACTGATGAGGGTAACTTCATACACACGTAACAGTTATTAATCTCCATAGTACTAGCATATTGAAATAACAATTTAATAAACACATTAGAAGACGTATTATAATCTGATCCATTATGATAGTTTGTTTCATCTTCTACCCCTATTTCTATTTCAGTTTCTCTTATTCTATCTACATTAACATTAGTGTCTGTACTATTCTTGTCACTCGTTTTCATTAACAAAGGTACTCCTACTGTTAGGAATAGCCATCCTAATGCTGCTAATAAAATACTACAAAAACAAAATCTAAAACACTTTCCTTTTAATCCACACTTTGGTTTTCCGGTCACTTCAATTTCTGCCATTTTTGCTCCTGAGAAAATTTCTTTTCTCTTTTCTTTTCTTTGCCAGTTTTTCTTTTTCTTTTAGTTTTTAAGGAGGTCTCAATTTGCTTTCATCAATCTGGACAATATGAATTTCTTCTGTATCATCAGTCAGATCTAGGGATTTAAATTCCTCGAGTATAACGTACGTCCATTCAGGAGCCTTGTATCTCCTGTTTATATTTCTCAATCTTGGACTTCTTCGAGTTATTTTTGCCAAAGTTTGTTTAGATTGCGTTTGACTTGTGACTTCGTTTACTTTTTCTGGTCTCTTTTCAGATTTCCTCAAGTGATATTTTAGTTTCTTTACTCCAGTTGGCCAATTGTCTCCCTTTCTGACTCTTTTGATTTGTACTGCGTTTTCACCTTCTTTATCTCCTTGTAAAGTTCTTTTTATTTCATTTATTTTAGGCACAATCTGTTCTGTTTCTCTGTTTTCTGTGCTTGTACCTTCTTTTACTTCCACCTGCTCAGGTTCTACCGTATTTTGTTCTTCTTCTTCCTGAGCTTGTTCTTCTAATTCTATCTGACCCTGTTCAGGTCTTACTTCAAATATTTCTTCTTCTGCCTGAACCTGTTCTTCTAACTCTATCTGGTCCTGTTCAGGTCTTAATTCAAAATTTTCTTCTTCTGCCTGAACGTGTTCTTCTATTTTTCCCTCCTCAGGTTCGTATGTGTCTTTTTCAATTTCCACCTGAGTGTGTTCTTCTTCCCCTCTCTCTTCCTGACTACTTTCCTGTCTTTTCAGTTCTGTTCTACTTCTGGTTTCTATGACATCATCAATTATTTCAATCACTGGTATCCAGTCTTCCTGACTTGTACTTAGCTGTTCGTCATATGGTTGTCTTTCAGAATCTATTACTCTAGATTCTTCAATTTCACAGTTTACAACTCTTGACGCTTCAGCCTGCTCAGTCAGTGGCGGCTCTTGTTGATCTGATGGGCTCGGAACTCTTCTGGTATGGCTGGCATGAATCCAATTGGGCAGACCTGCACACTTCACTGCTTTGGGAGTGACTAGTATGACTTGCCGTGGTTCGTCCCACCTTGGTGCTAGGCACGACTTTCTTGCGTGTTTCTTCACTAGCACCCAATCTCCAGGATTCAAATCATGTGCTTGGTCTGGCTGTCTTTCAACTGCGTTTTCTCCAACCTGGTGAGAGATAGAACGCATCATTTCAGCCAATCCTTTGCAATAGTCCAATACCAGATCATCAGTTATACTCATTAGTTCATTTCCAGGAATAAATGCCTGTCTCATGGCTCTTCCCATGAGAATCTCATGCGGGCTCATTCCTGTTTTTCTTTCTGGAATACTTCTGAGCCCCATCAATACAAGAGGTAGTGCGTCTGGCCATTTCAGCTTTGTGGATGCACACACTTTTCCCAATCTTGACTTGATTGTGCCATTCATTTGCTCAACAATTCCAGAAGCCTCTGGACGATAAGCACAGTGCAGTTTTTGTTCAATATTAAATGCAGCACAGATTAATCGAATTATTTCATTATTAAAATGAGGGCCTCTATCTGATTCCAAAGTGACTGGAAAACCAAATCGCGGAACTAACTCCCTCAACAATAATTTTGCAACTGTAAGACTGTCATTTCTTTGAGTGGGATAGGCTTCCACCCATCTTGAGAAAAGGCATACTATGACAAGTATGTATTTCAGTCCATTGCATGGGGGCAATTCAATAAAATCTAACTGTAATCTAGTGAAGGGTCCTTCCGCCTTTCCAATCTTTCCCCAGCTTACCACTGTCTTCCTACCTAGATTTTGCTGCTGACAGGTTAAGCATCTTTGGCAAAGGCTCTCTGCGATTACCCTGAATTTCGGATTGTACCAACTCTGTCTGAATAGCCTGATCATTGAATCTCTCCCTATGTGTGTTGCTCCATGATACACTCTTGCCATTTTGAAAGTAAACAATCTGGCATGACTGGTCTTCCATCTAGATACACCCATACCTCATCATGTGGTCTTTTTGTACAAGCTGCCTTTATCCAAATTTCTTTTTCCTTTTCCTCAACTTCTTCCTGCAATTGCCTAATCTCATCCCATGTTTCTGGTACTGAGAAATACATAAGTTGGCATCTGGTTTCACCTGTTTCAATTTTTCGGTTTATGGCCACTGTATTTTTGGCACAGTATTTGGCCACCTGGTCAGCATAATTATTGCCAGCAGTCACATAGTCATTTCCTGACCGATGTGCAGCACATTTTACAACTGCTATCTCTTTTGGCAATTGTAATGCTTCCAACAAATCCTTCACATTTTTGCTGTTTCTGATAGGAGATCCTGAAGAAGTCAGAAATCCCCTCTGCATTCAGAGCTGGCCGAAGTCATGCACAACCCCGAACCCATATTGACTGTCCGTGAATATGGTAACTCTCCAATTTTTCCACTTTTTACATGCTTTTGTTAAGGCAATCAATTCAGCTACTTGTGCAGACTTGACCCCAGGTAAACAGGATGCTTCCATTACCCCAGATATTTTACAAACAGCATATGCAGCACTTAGTCCTCCTTCTTGCGTCCTAAGGCAGGAGCAATCTACAAATAACTCATGGTCGGCCTCTTTCAAAGGTGACTCTTTTATGTCCGGCTGGAGCTTCGTGCATAACTCAGTCACGTCCAAACAATCATGATCACTCTCATCTCTCACTTCTTCATCGCAGGGGTCTGGCAATAAGGCAGCTGGGTTCATGATCGTACACCTTATCACAGTCAACTTCTCAGCTCCCAGAATCACTCTTTCATACTTTGTCAAACGACTAGGGGTGAGATGCTGTGTTCTTGTTCTTGTCAAAAGAATCTCAACCGAGTGTGGAACAAAAACCTTTACCGGATGTCCCATCACTATCGACTCACTTTGCTCCAGACTCATACAGGTAGCAGCTACTGCTTTTAAGCAGCCAGGCAATGCTGAAGTCACTGGGTCCCATGTAGCTGAAAAATATGCCACCGGACGTCGACTCAATCCATGTCTCTGTGTTAAGACTGAAAGTGCACAATTTTCTCTCTCACAACAAAACAATGCAAAGTCTTTTGAATAATCAGGCATGCCCAAAGCAGGAGCCTCACACAAACAGTTTCTTAGTTTCACAAATGCCTCTATGCAGTCATCATTCCAATCAATCGGATCTTTTGCTCTTTTCCGGATCATCTGTATTAATGGTTTTGCTAACATCGAAAAACCATTAATCCATTGCCTGAAGTATCCAACCACTCCTAGAAACATTCTCATTTCTCTTTAAGTCTGTGGCAATTGCATTTCTGTGATTATTTGTATTCTTTCCGGTGTCACTTTTCTAACTCCTCTTTCTATTTTATGCCCTAAGTATCTAACTTCTCATTGACAGAATTGTAACTTCTCTGGAGACACCTTGTGTCCTCCTTCGGCCAAATGGTTCAGTAATGCAATTGTGTCTGTAACACAATCTTCTCGTGTTTTTGATGCCACCAGTAGGTCATCAATGTACTGGACCAAAACAGATTTTCCAGGCATAACCAATGATTCCAACCACTTTTTCAAAATCTGATTAAAAATTGAAGGACTCTCTGTGTACCCTTGAGGAACTCGACACCATGCGTAGATATGATCCTCAAACTTAAACGTAAAAAGATACTGGCTGTCTGGGTGCAAAGGAATAGAAAAGAATACTCTTGCTCTCCTGGTTATACTCTTACATAGAAATAATAATTCCACATCATTGTAAGCGTTCAATCTTTCTGTACCCACGCATCCTGTCATCATCTCTTCCAATTCCACTTTCAATTTGCTGATATCTAAAATCCTTGGTGTTGAGTTCTGATTATCTCTTTCCTGAGCCCACCTTTCTATTTCTTCAGAGGTGACTACTGTTGCGCCTCCAGTTCCAGCAGGAACTAAAGGTCTTCTTTCTCTCAAATTCATAGGCGTAACTCTCTTTGGAGTTTCCGTCAGAGGTTCCACATTAGGGAGATCCATTAATGAAATAACTGACTCACTTTTGCTAACCTGGTCATCTGTAATTATTATTTCTTTTCTAGGACTATTTAATAGAACTGTCACAAGTTGTGGTTTCTGGCAAATCTTATTATCTCCATACAATGGGATTACCGGACCAATGGTCACTTTTACTGTCAAGGCTTCAGTATTCAAATCTAATTGACTTATCTTTTGAACTAACTCTTCTCTAGTTTTATTCAAAGCTTCTCTTTCATTATCCTGCAATACTCTGTTATATGACGTTTCATGTAAAATCTGTGGGGTTAATGGCCTTCCCATTATTGGTGCACTTGGGGTAACCTTACTAGTTGCTTCCTGATACCGTGGTGGATTTTTAATTAAAATATCCTCTAACAACTCATCATCTGATTCTCCATATCCTGCTGAGTTCAAGTGTTTCGCTTTCTCCTTACACTTCCCTCCAGACTGTTCCTCAGCCATTAACACTGGGTATAACCCTTCTGATACCATAGCTCTCCTCCATTGTTTCATTTGCCCTTCGCGTGACTCATGCAAGTGTCTGGGAAAGAATCCTCTATACCTTCCACCTCTGCATTTCTCTCTTTCATATGACTCAGTCTCCCATTCCTCCAAAGCCTCATATTGAGTTAACCTAGGTCTAGGTTCCAAATCAGTCATTTTCAATCTCAAATTCAGAAGAATCCTCCCATTAAACGTACCATCCTTAGGAAACTCTAACACACCATCATCCTTCGTGTATTCTATCCAGTTTTCCAACCACACGCAAGTATGATATCCTCTTTCCATCATCATAAAAGATGCTGGTGTCTTCGGTGGCGGAATAGGAATTCCCTCTCTAGTCAACACAGGCTTATCCTTTACAAAGAAATTCTTAACTTTCTTAAAAAATGACATCTTTCTTTTTTCTCCATACATCCTTGAGGAACGGTGTAGGAAATTGTATTCCGCAAACCCTTGACATCTTCTACCTGTACGTCTTGCACTTACAGTCAAATCAAAATCCTGCATACAATCTTTCTTTCCACCAATCCTAGCGCGGCTTCTAACCAGTTATCCAATCAAATCAGGCTCACGCTCGTGCTCTGACCAATGCCAGCACGGCCTTTTCCTGACGTCAGTTCTGCTCTTTACTACTTACCCCTCCTTTACAAGGCTGCTCCTGTCACACGCCCGCTGTTTCTACCAATCCCAGCGCGGCTCACTGTGACGTCAGTACCACTCCGGCAACTGACCCTCCCTTCACAAGGTAATGCGAAAACTTTATTTCTCAATATTTTCTTAAAAATTCATTGTTATTTACGACATAAAAACATTTGCTACTCTGTCTGTTCCGCTAAACCAAAGGATAGTTTATTTCTTTCTACTGCGAGTAAAACTTTCCGCTTACTCTTCACATAAGCTCCAGAGAACCTGCTACTCCTCCGGTATCACCCGTTTGGGAAATTTGAGACCAAAGTTTCACCAGCGAACTCCTTTTGCTGTCAATCTAACTTAGAAGAACCTGCTACTCCTTCAGGGTTACCCTTTCTAGATGATATAACGCCTAAAGTTTCACTAGCGAACTCTTTGCTATCAATCACTCTCACTTTTACACAGAAAATAGTCCCTACTTTAACACTGCTAGCCCTTCCTAGCTTCTCAGTGTTATTCCAACAGACGAGTAACCTCACTGCAGTGTGGTTTCTATTGCCACCTGCTATTCATTCCCCGGGAATTTTCCAGACGACATAAAACAAGACGCTAACTCTTTTTTGTTAAACATAAACCAAATAATTAATAATCTATACTTATCACCAAACTAGTCAATAATAACCATAGCTCTGCTACCAGAAAACTGATCCAGCGGTGTACTAACAACAGATAGTCCACTACCATATACACACCTGGGACCATATAACTACTTCCACCAAAAACCGCAAGTAGACCGCTGGAAAAACTTAGTTTATGATTTTCATACTTCAAGATCTAGTTATTTCTTTTCCCTAACTAAACCTTTACTGATCAATTAGTTCTTTCCTCTGGTCAATGGACCATTAGTTGGAAATAGTTGATGGTGATAATTAACATAACTTAATAAAACATTTCTTGATTAAATGAAATAATCACAGACTCGGGAAGTTTTAAAATCTTTATCTAAATTAGTTGTTTGTGAACCATCTCAGACGTTTTAGTACAAACACCCTCATTCGCAAGAGTGCCAATTCAATCAAGTTTCAAATAGGCATTTAGCAATTCAGATTCACACAATAACTATGCTCAGAAAGAAGAGGACAGAGAGAGAAGAGCATCTATCAATACGATTAATTTTATATTTACCAAGTATGGTGTGAAGACCAACCCCCTGGCCAAAGGGCTGGTAAGGGTCCCCTGGGATAGATCAGGAGACAAAGACATCAGGACAGGAATCAGGACAGGATACTTAACCTCTCTATATACCAACAACTGCGTCGCACCCCTCTCTGACACTCTCTTCCTCCTCGTGGTTCTTCCGCGATCTTCTTTCTAACCCAATTAAATTAAGTAGATGGTTCTGCATTCGATTTTCTTCATCAGCGTCTCACTGCATCAGCACCACCCCCAACACCGACAGCATCCCGAGCTCTGCAATGCTTCCGCCAAAAAGAGACTCTCAGCTTCGCGCTTCTTCTCCCGTGTCAAAGCATAACTAACTAACTAAAACTACCTCAATTACACCTTTCTATTACCGAGTACCACCCATTAATGTTTTAATATTGTAAAACGCTAACTTCTGATTGGTCAGGCGAGGGGGGATGATTGTCACACCATGCTTACATTTCACTTATTTCTTTAAACCATTGTATTCAAATCCCTCCCCTCAAACTTTATTAAATCATTACCTTTCCCATACATCTCCAAACTTTATTAATACAAATGTTGCGATTTTGTGAATAAAGCTCCTTCATATGAACTCTTCACCCTCATGTTCCCAGGGCACATCTTCGCTGGCCTTGGACGCGTGACAAGTCCTTAGTTATCTTTTCGTATTTTCTCGCCAGTACGCATGCGTAGGGTCAAGACAGTCAGCTCGATTCAGACAAGTATAGTGGGCCCAAATGCGCACTAATAATAAAGTCAAAAGAAGAAATGTTATTTAAAAAAAAAAATGATTTCCCTGTACACCACCAACCTCTACTCAAACCCACTTCATTTATTATTACCCTTTCTGCATTTGCGTTAGTATAAAACTTGTATTCTATTTCAGCTAAGCAGGTGCCATGCATGTGAGCTTTCAAGCGGCCATTTTATTGCCTATTGCGCAGGCGCCAGATTTTTCCCTCCAAGCATTAGTACGTCATACTACGTAGATGTAGTAGACGCATGTGCAGTAAAGATCCCTTGTTAAAGTGCGTTTTTAGTCCTTCGTTCATGTTATTGCCGTTAGTAAACACATAGGCAAGCTTCCTTGTCCCGCGTGTCTTGTTCTAAATGCAATTATCAATTACGAACACGTCATTAGTAATTCGTTAGTGAGTTAAACGAAAGGATTGCTTCCGAGCAAGTCTCATTTACGAGTCCTTGCTCCATCACAAGCAGGGCCAGTTTCGCTCGCTACAGGATGTACAGGGCGGTCAGATCGCTGGCTTGATGTTGGGGTTCACCAATGTAAGAGTGCGGCAAGCAGTTAGAGCCATCTACCCTAACTTTCCGTCTGAACCTAAAACACTGCTGGCACTTCAGGTGGTGCTGTCGGGGAAGGAGCGCAGGGGACTGATAACCAGGCTCTATAATGCGTCACTGCGGGAGAGGGAGCCAGGGGAACACTCCTCATATCTTAAATGGAATGTTGCGCTGGAGTCCACACTTTCGCTTGAACAATGGAAATTCTGCTGTGAGTTAACGGGTAGCCTCACGGTGAATTGTAATCTTCGCATAATCCACTTTAAGTATTTGCACCAGTTACACTATACCCCACTGCAGCTGCGGAGGTTTGGTTTGCATGAAACTGCTTGTTGTATACGGTGTGGTCAGGCTGATGCTGATTTTCTGCATCTGGCGTGGCTATGTGCAGGGATATTTGCTTTCTGGTCCAGTGTGGTGAGTGTACTTACCGATGTTGTGATGGAACCTGTGCGATGTGCTCCGGAGGTTTGCCTGCTGGGCAATGTGAAGAGTCTTAAGCCTTGCAATCGGCGAATTGTAGCTGTCTCGACCCTGCTGGCTAAAAGGCCGGTGGCACAATGTTGGGGGGCAAAATCCACTCCCACTGTTAAAAATGGATCCGCGACTTAATTTATTGCAGAGACCAACTAGGTACCTATGCGGAGGAGCTTCCCGAGGCCTCGCAGCCCAAAGATTTCTGGGCCCCACTCACTGTCTATTTGCTGAGCCATCCTGACTTGTAAAGTGTCTATTTATGTGCTGCTCTGCGCCTTGACAGTGCTTGCTGGAATTGGGACTCCATTTATGATGAGCCACTTATGTCGGCCTATGATGCCTGTGATTCAACCACTGAATAATGAGATGTCATCTACTGTGCCGGGAGGGGTGGGGGAGGGGGGCTTTCTTTTTCCTCTGCGGGCTTTGTTCTGTGTTTTGTATTTTTATTGTGGATATGCTACGGTTTACAAAAAGAAAAAATACTTGCATCATTATATGTTATGATGGTACTGCTGGCCCCAGATTTGGGACTCTGTGTATTATTGCTGCAAGTTACTCAATAAATAAATAAATTAAAAAAAACATTTGTCATAATTAGAAGAAGTTACAGGTGAAAATGTTGGCACAAATGGCTGGTTTTTTCAAGTTATTTTCAATTTTTCCTATTTTCAACTGTAAGTTTCTATAAAGAAACCTTGAAAGATCCACACAAATGACCCCTTGCTGAATTCAGAATTGTGTCTATTTTTCTAAAATGTATAGCTTTCCAGGATCCATTATTGCTTTCATACCCATTTCTACCATTAACTGGAAGAAGGTTGAAAGCACAAAAAATAGCAAAAATAGCCTATGTCCCAAAAAAATGCCAAAACTGTGTAAAAAAGTTTGGTTTTCTGACAAAAGTGTGTCAGTCCCTGAAAGCTTGGAAAATGGTGATTTCAGCCCCACAAACCCTTTGTTGATATCATTTGCAGGGGAAAAAACAGAAGCTTTCATTTGCAGCACTTTTTTTCCAATTTTTTGCAACAAAAAACAAAATTTAGCATTATTTTGGCAAATTTCTGGGTCCACTCCAGGGGAATCCACAAACCCTGGGTACCTTTAGAATCCCCATGATGTTGGAAGAAAAGGACGCAAATTTGGCGTGGATACCTTATGTGGTCAAAAAGTTACAGGGGCCTAAGTGCGAACTACCCCAAATAGCCCAAAAAAGGCTTAGCACGGGGGGGAGAAGGCCTAGCAACGAAGGGGTTAAAACCTTCCACAGTGATTCTATGTAGATGGATGTGTACCCTCAATATAAAGGCTGTTGAATTGTGTGGTACTGTACTTCCCCCAGTTGCAGAGGATCATTCAGTCAGGGAAGAGGTGACATTCTGGACTTTGGACTCTGGTATGCCATTACTGGATGTTTGCCTGACAGCCACATGGCTGGTATAATCTATTTTTGTTGCAGCATTATCATTTAAAGGTGGAAGTTGCCGTAGGAAAAGCATTTTTGGTTGCTTCACCTTCCTCTTTTTGAATTACTGTATTATGTTATGTTATTCAGTTGTTGGGGTGCTTTCCCTTGGAGACTCTATGCTCCAGCCTGGTTCAGGATGTATTATACATCCTGACTTTTATAAGTAATAGAACGAGGATGCCAGACCTGGTGGTAATGATTAGATCAACTGAGGCAATCACTATTATGCCTTGTAGTGGTATCTATGTTCCATTATGTACACCCTTCCTTCTGCCCAAAGATTGTTGTTGCATGCCCTATTTTTGGTACTACAGGATGTGCATCCCCTGTTACCACAAAGTATGGTGTTAAAGAGCGGCTGTAGCCAGAATCACTTAAATTATGCGATTTTGAAGGTGCGCCATTTTCCACATAATTATAAATTTACCTCAATTACCACTTTATCCATCATCTGCTGCATAAGCTGCAGATTTTAACAAAAAAATAATTGTTTCAAGCTTATACAGATCAAAAGTGATTAAAAACATGGCAACCCTTTGCCGTGCAGTGGAAGTTCCTTCACCAAGGTTGACTAGTCATCTTTCTGTTGCTTATTGCTGCAATTGAGTGCTGTATTGGTACTAATTAGGTAAAACCTTTTCCCAGACAGTGTTAACCTGTGTAAAAATAATAAAATAATGAAGTAATACTGTCACAAAATGTGTTGCATTATGCTGCATAATTTGTGTTTTTTTGCATCACAACTTAGTCAGCAGTGCCACGTAATTTGGTTCTCCACTGCTGTATACTTCCAGTGAACTGTATTTGCACTGAGGGGTGGAGGAGACAGGGAAACACAAAAAAGAAAGACCTTGACTGGCGAAGCAAAGGGCTTTGCATGTCCATGATAAGGCGAATGAAAATCCCCAAACTACGCATAATGGGGATTACCCCAAGTATTCTAAGCATTTCTGATGCATCCTGATAGACCAAACCAGGAGAGGAAAGTGTTGTTTTGAGAATGAAGTTCTAAAGACGCTCACACTAGCCACTGTTAGGAACTTCAAGTAATACCCCTGAACGGCCCTTAACAATGCGCTCCCTTCCAAAATCACACTCCTGGATGTCAGCACATATCCCACGTTGTCAGCGAGAAGCTATAATAGTTTCTTACTTGTATTTTTCCTGCATTCCACGACCGGATGAAGCCGCCAAATCAAACGTATGATTCTTGGTTTATGCATTCATCTCGCTCTCTTCCGAACCCAGACTGACAGCTTGCGTTCCTGCTTGTCTCCAAAGAAAGTGATCCTCTATGTTATGTTGTCAATTACACTTTGTATGTGACTTTACTATCTCCTAGCAACAAGGTTCTACTGCTGGAATCTGGATTGAAGAGTCCAGCAGTGAAGCTTGGCTGAGGAGCTGAGAGGTTGGCCTCTGGGGGTCGTTACGCTGTTACTTCAATAAACCTCCTTTCTTATATCATCTGTGTCCTGTATTCCCAAAAATGGCGACAAGGATGGGATGGACAACTAATGAGGACATGTATCTTGCCTAAAGGAGTTGTTTTGGAGTGCTACGAATTTAAGTGGATTTCTTCAAAATCCACCTGCATTTGCGACCCCCAGCTTGGACATCGTTGTACATGTAGAGTGTTCTACGTGTGAGGGAGATCCTACTGCATGGAAGAGGTACCGATTTTTATTAATTGTGTACCGATTTTAATTAATTGCGTGATACTTTGAGAAGGCAGTTGAGATTCAAGGGAAAACAGTACCTGTCCTTGACGAAGGCCGTTTGCATCTTAGCAACGACATTGCTGCCAGAAGAGGTACCGATTTTTATTAACTGTGTTCTGATTTTAATTAACTGCGTGATACTTTGAGAAGACAGTTGACATTCAAAAGAAAACAGTACCTATCCTTGACGAAGGCCGCTTGCATCTTAGCAATGACATTGCTGCCAGGGAGCGAGATTCGACCACGGAAGTTCGGAAAGAAGATCTCTGCATCGTAATCCGGATGACGTGAGGCGACTTGCGTTGGAAGACGTCAGCACGCTCATTGAGGTCACTTTGAAGTAAGTTGCCAGGCAACAAAGAACGCAAAGATATCATCTTTTGGATGATGATATTCGCGCACAGAGTACTGGTGTGACCCTGCGTGACCTGCGTACGTGCCACCATTTTTTTTTTCTCCTTCCTGTTATTTTCCTTTTGTTGCTTCAAAGGAGAATACGGCATCATAACGGCTGACCGTAGGAATGTTTATATGAAACCGGAGGAGCAATTATTCATTCAGGTGAGCGGGATTGTTATATCGGAACTGCGAGTATATCGACAGACAATTTTTAGAAGATTCAATGCTCCGGTGAGGGAATAATTTTCTACGCGTGTGGATCCTTTGACATTTGAGAACTTATATGAACTTTCCCATTTACTGATTACTCATCTGCATGCAAAGAAGTATTAATTCAGGAACAGGATTACAACTTTTGAACTTTTTGACACACATTCTTCTGATATTATTGATTGGGAATTTTACTTTTATTGAAATTCTAAGTGTAGAATTAGCAATGGCTTCACAGTCCATTCCCCCTTCACCTACTTTGCTACAGGATCCAGGTCCTCCCTGCATGGAATGGGAAGATTGGAAAGAGTCTTTCATCACATATTTAGAGGCAATAGGTGGGGATGTATTTATTGCCAGAAGGAAGTTAGCTATTTTAAAACTTAGTTTAGGTGTGGAAGGAAGAAGAGTTTTAAGCACCTTGCCCAACTTCCAACCTAGTGCTAGAAATGTTGATGATTCTTCTGATGATGATGGTGAAGATGTGTATGAAAGTGCATTATCAGCATTAGCTGATAATTATGGAAAAAAGCTGAGTCTAGTTGTAGAAAGACACAAATTTTTTTCTAGTTCCCAAAAACAAGGAGAAAAAATTGAACAATATGTAGCGGCTTTAAGAAGATTAGCGGTAACATGTAAGTTTAAAGATTTAAGAGATGAAATTATTAGGGACCAACTTATAAACAGGACCAACAATAAGAAAGTTTCAAGAAAAATTATTAGACTTGAAAGATCCTTCTTTAGACAGGTCAATTGAAATTGCTAGAAGCATCGAAAATACTTCACAATATGTAAAAGAGTTAGCTGAAAATAACACAAAAAGTGAGGGAGACCCCAATAAAGTGTGTGTATTGAATTCGAACACCAAGAAAATTGTGAATACAGATAGTGAAGATAACAAAACTGTTGTAAAAAAACAAGAAGACGAGCATAAAAGATCTTGTTATAGATGTGGTAGCAATAGACATAATGCCGATGCTGTTCATTGCCCAGCTGCTAAAAGCCGTTGTTATAAATGCAGGAGAATTGGTCATTTTTCAAGAGTATGTAAATCAAATGAATTTCTGAAACAAAAGAAATCTGTGAACACCATAAATAATTCCATGATAACGCATTCAATAGATGATGTACCAATAGATAATGATTTTGACATAGAGGTAATGGTTCTTGGAGATGCCAATCCCTTGCAGGACAGTCTTTCAGAAGCATATGTTCCTCCCAGGTGTATGATAACTATCAATAGTAAGGTAGTACAAATGTGGGCAGATTCTTGTTCTCCTTTTACTTTAATAGACAAACTGAGATGGCAAGAATTGGGGTCTGTTAAGTTGATCCCCACTGATGTTGAACCACAAGGGTATTGTGGTATGAAGCTTCCAGTTTTAGGATATTTCAACGCAAATGTACAATTCAAAACACGAAAAACCATAGCAAAAATACATGTGGTGGAAACTGGAAAATGTTTGTTGGGGTGGAAGGAACAAAAGAATTTGGGCATTATTCTCAATCCCAATCATCCCTCACAAGTGTTGTTTACAGATATTCCCAACGACAACAAATGGATTAAAGATTTTCCTAATCTATTTAAGGAAGAACTAGGATACCTTAAAGGATTTCAACATCAGATTAAATTGAGAAACGATGCCAAACCAAAGGTACATAAGGTATGCAATGTTCCTATGGCTCTAAGAGGAAAATTGAAAGATGAGTTACAGAGATTATGCAAGGAGAAAATAATAGAACCTATAGAGGCTTCTGATTGGTTAAGTCAAATTGTTATTGCACACAAACCAAATGGCAAAATCCGCATGTGTGTGGACTTAAGAGACTTGAATGAGTGCATTTGGGTTGATAGATATCCCTTACCCCGCATAAATGAAATGTTGTCTAGTGTCGCTGGTGGAAAATATTTTACTACTTTAGATTTGTCGAGTGCCTACCACCAGGTATGTTTAATGCCTGAATCAAGGCACCTAACATCCTTCATTGCACCTGAAGGGGCATTTCAATTTATCAGAATGCCTTTTGGTCTATCATCAGCATCTGCTGTGTTTCAGAGAATAATGCAGAAAACTTTGAATGAAATGAAGAATGTATTAGTATTCCAAGATGATCTTTTGATATGGGGTAAGGACGAAATGGAACATGATGATATTTTGAGAAAAGTAATGACTAAACTGGAAACTGCCGGTCTCACCATTAGTTTGTTAAAGTGTACATTTTGTCATTTAGAAGTAGATTATTTAGCACACACATTGTCTTACAGTGGTATCAAACCAAAGCTGAATTTGGTAGAAGACCTGGAAAAGGCTCCGACACCACAGGATAAAGATCAATTAAGATCGTTTCTCGGTCTAGCCGAGTACTATGCGAAATTTGTACATCATTTTTCAGAAATAGTACATCCATTACAAGAACTCATGAAAAAAGGTGTAATTTTTCATTGGTCAAGGGAGTGCCAATCGGCATTTGATGCTGTAAAGAAAGCTGTAGCTACTGCCAAATTCGTTTGATCCTAATGACAAGTCCATAATTATGACATACGCTAGTGGTTATGGTTTAGGAGCTGTATTGATGCAAGAGCGAGATGGCAAGGAGAGAGTTATTGCTTTTGCATCACGTACATTGAAAAGTGCTGAGATATCATATTCCACTATTGAAAAAGAAGCTCTAGCTTGTTGGTGGGGAGTACAACATTTCCGTGTGTATGTTTGGGGTACGAAATTTGAACTTCGTACGGATCACAGGCCATTGGTTGACATTTTCACTATTACAGGTGCGAGTAGGGCTACTCCACGAATTGCAAAGTGGATATATCGTTTACAAGAATATTCTTTTGATCTGAAATATGTACCTGGAGTGAAAAATGTGAATGCTGATTGTTTATCACGTTTACCTGTGACAAACAAGATGGAATACATCAGTGAAGATGAAGAGTGGATGATTGCAAACATTGAGGACGTATGTCAAGCTATAAGTGAAGATGAGTGGAAGGAAGGTATATCTGCGGATCCTAAGTTAGTGAAAGTAATCAAAATTTTTGCCAGCTTCGTATGGGTGGAAGCTTGACAATGAGATTTCAATGTACAAAAACGTTTGGGAAGAATTGTCTGTTGTTAATGGAGTTGTAAGAAGATGTGACAAACTAGTTGTTCCTGAATCGTTGAGGTTAAAGTTGATGGAATTGTTACACGAAGGTCATGGAGGAATGTCTGCAGTTAAAAGAAAAGCCAGAATGGATTTTTGGTGGCCGAATATGGATGGAGATATAGAGAGGTTTGTAAGAGAATGCATATCTTGTATATGTAGCGATAAATCACATGTATTGAGGGATTCTCCCATAACACCTATGAGATTTCCTGAGAAGGCATGGGAAAGACTAGCTATTGATATATGTGGGCCATTTGAAGGCTTTGGAGCATCCGAGAAGTATGCGTTTGTAATGATGGATTATTACTCAAAATGGCCAGAAGTTGGATTTGTCAGTGAAATCAAGACTAGTAACGCCATTGCATTCTGTGAGGAGGTTTTTAGAAGGGAAGGTTGCCCTGCTGAAATCATAACAGATAATGATCCGCAGTTTATTTCACAAGAGTTCAGTGATTTTCTCAAGAAATGGGGTATTAAACATTTGAGAACTCCTGTTTATCATCCCTGGGGAAATGGTCTAGTTGAGCGCTTCAACCGAGTTTTAGGAGAGAGTGTTCAATTGGCCATATCGATGAATATATGTTGGAGGTCACAGGTCAGGAAAATGTTATGGAACTACAGAACCACTCCACACTCTGTGACAGGAGAAACTCCTTTTTGTCTTCTTAAAGGGAGAGTTCCTTGTACTGTAGCTGTACCAGCATGGATGGGTAGGAGTGGCAAGAAAGATGTAAAGGATGAAGATGTACGTTCTAAAGTTGCAAAATATCAGGACTCTTACCAACTAAGACATAACAGTAAGATTGGGAAAGCTAAAAGAGAGTTTGCTGAAGGTGACTTCGTAAGAGTATGTTCTGGTAATATAGTGAAGAAAGGGAGTTCCAAATTATCTGAACCGAGGAAGATCATAAAAGTTGAGGTAATGCTATCATGGTGTCTGATGGCAAATGGTGGAACACGTGTAGAGTTGTCAAATGCAGTGATATTGAGCTAAGGCATTGGTTTCAAAGAAATGTTGGTGATGTTAACAGTTCCACTGATGTTTATAGAAGAGTTCCCAGTGAACGCCTTAAAATGAGACCAAAGAAATTGGAAGATTATATTTGCAATTAATATTTTATTGTTTGACATTATATCAATTCATTCTTAATATATATCGTATTCTTTTAATATAACATGTTGTTGTTTTTCTTAGATGAGGAGATGTGTTATGTTTTCAATTACACTTTGTATGTGACTTTACTATCTCCTAGCAACAAGGTTCTACTGCTGGAATCTGGATTGAAGAGTCCAGCAGTGAAGCTTGGCTGAGGAGCTGAGAGGCTGGCCTCTGGAGGTCGTTACGCTGTTACTTCAATAAACCTCCTTTCTTATATCATCTGTGTCCTGTATTCTCAAAACTCTACCCTCGGCCAACTTTCATTCTCTGGAGAGCAGCAGTGGGGAAATTTAAACGGGGGCCATGTTACAGATTTAGAACTAAGGCACTCTTTGCCAGGGACATCTTAAGGATTTCAGGGGCCCTGGGCCAAACTTATTTGGGGGCTCCTGTTCATAACAGCTTTGAATTTATGATCCAATGTCAGCTCTTTGCTGCCCTCTTTGGCCAGGTCACAGACAGTGCTAGTGTACAGGCACACTCATCCAAATTTTAAATGTATTTACATCTAATATTCAGTGATGGTGATTTGTGATTTCATTATCATAACACAGCAGCATCTCACTAATATTATTGCAAATAATCTTTGTGATTCCCTGCCATTTGTCGTAAACTGTTTTTATGGATGTTGCATGGTGTTGAAAAACAAAAATGTCTCCGCCTAATGTGTACTGGACACCAATACATCACCCACATTAAAAATAAATTAAAGGAAAATGGTATGTAAAAAAATCTGTTAAGAATTAGTCAACAGGACAAGAACAAACTGGCTCCATCAGGGGCCCCCTAAAAGGATGGGGCCCTGGGCCAAGGCCCACTTTGCCCACGTCTAAAAACGTATCTGCTCTTTGAGCCGTTCCCTGCAGGCAGAGCTTGGAACGTTCTGGCTGCAATGTGTGGCTGCAACAGCACCAGGTCCGCGGCTGAAACTTCCCATGCTCAGACAGATACAACTTTTGTTCGACTTCACTACTACCAATGTCGCTTTGGACAAGCGATTGCTTGTAGGTATTAAATAGCAATGCTTTTATTTGTTCTTTCCCTGCGTTCTGCTTTAAGATTAACATTTTGCTTTTTCGATAACAGAGAATTTTCAAAAGGATATGTCATAAAGTAGATTTCGAAATTCAAAATCTCCCTTTATTGGTGGTAATGCAAATGCTATGAGTCACAAACAAATAATGGACGAATTGTGTTTCTAGTCCTCGCCACACATAGGCGATTCCATTATACAGGACTCCACACGTTCAGTGGTGTTGATCGACTAATCGACAATTGAGATGTGTGCTCAGTGGGCCCACCTGGGGTTAAAGCAACTATTTATATTTGCTTATTTTAGGTTGGACCTAAACTCTCTTTGGAAAACGTGCGTTGAACGAGCTTTGTAACAATATTAAAAAAATAAATATATTCCTCTGTCCTTCCACCATGTTGGGACCCAGGAAAACATTCTTGTATGGTAATGGACTTGTATCCCTGAGTGCACCTGCTGTGGTGATAACTGGATCCTTGGGAACAATTTTCTGGTCATGAGCGATTACTAATCATGCATGGGCACCATCACCTATGCCTGTCTCATGGATTGCATTCATGCCAAGGAACAGGAGGGGCACCCAAACTTTGTTACCCTCGGATGGTGGAAGGCCTTGCTCCATGGTCTCCGAAATTCCACACTTGCACCCGAGAGGACATCCTACACACCGCCGCACATCTCATCCAGGGCCTGAAGAAATTTGATCACATCACCCCAATCCTGATGGAACTCCATTGGTTCCCTTTCCGACCTGCACTATCTTTAAAATCATTTACATCATTTACTACGTCATCACAACCAGTACCTCTGCTTATCTTGCAGGCAAGTCCACCATCTATCAAACATATTAGAACCTTTTTGCAGCACTCTCTTTGAAGTGAAACAAAAGACCATTTAATCCTAGGTATAAGTACAATGTGAATATAGTTGTCCACAATATGCCCAATTTAGAACAGAGATCCAAAGTTGGTGTTCTCTCTTCTCATAACAGAAATAATTCTTAAGAGTCCAAAGTGTTTGTTGTTTCCATTGTTGATTTATTATTTGTCTAATCCAGCAAACATCAGCCGACACGTGTTTTGTCTTAATCACAAGACTTTTTCAAGGCTGGAATAAGAACAACATACATTGTCTGGATATGTATAGCATGATGAAAAAGATGGAAACAATTGGTTTATTTTTCATTTACTTGTTCTCCAAAGAAACAGCCAGATATAGCATAGTGTGAGAAGTTGACTCAGAAAAAGATATATTGGAATTGAATTGCAGTAAGTGTTATTATAGTTAAAGCCAAACGAAGTAAGCCAGACCGAAAAGTTCAGTATAGCCCAAGATTTCACCCACGTGGAAACATTCTATTAAGAAAGATAAGCAAGAGAGTGTGTACATAATGTATAGAAAAAACCAAAAGAAAATCCCTTCTCTTCCTAAGTATAATTGTGAAAAGAACCCCAAATTTCCAAACCATAGTGTCTAGATCGAAAATTATATGTAGAACCCACCAGTTCAACAATATCATGGCCAGGCGTCCCTGGCCTTTAATACAGCTACCCTGACATGTCAATTCCACATCCACAATCAATTTGAATTGAAAAGAGGTCCGAGTCTGTAGAGAGGAACAACACTATTTGAAACTCCTGGCCTAATGTTTAATGGGACAAAATAAAAACTCGCTAGTTTAAACTGTGGAGAGACCATTACGAGACCAATGTCAGTCACATCCGTATAGTCCATGTCGTATATTGATGCAAATTAGCTAAAGGTATATGATTTCATAAAAAGGCCCAGTATTGTATGCCATGGTCCTTGCATTATAGTTACTTCTATTTCAAATGCATAACATGCCAGTATTGTGTTTGTCATTCCACTATCGTTTCTAACGTTAGCCCCACATTAGTCCTTGCCTAAAAACCGCCCCGTATTATTATTATTATTTTGTACATCGCAAGGGGCATTTCACACATAGTTAGAGATTCCCTTTAAAATGTTAGGGATAGCAAGATATCCTATTTACCCTTTTCCTTAGTAGGCTGTAAATGTAGTAATACGTCCTTTAAATCACGGTGTCTAATCCAAACACCCACGTTTAGTGGCTCACGGCACAACACGGCGTGGAGTCCTTGATAAGCCTCCTCACTAGACAGAAAACAATCAACATAACATGCGTTGTAATTCAAATGGCCCATATTCAAAGAGAAATCTACAAGTTATGCGCTAAGAGATTCAAAAGAATCTAAGTGTGTAACTCACCAGACCGGAGCTTGAGCAATCGTGACGCGATTCTATGTTTTTGGCACTGTGTGTACGCGTCCTTCCCGGCTCCATCTTTCAAAGCCCGGTCACAATCATGAGACTTCCCCATCCGGGACGGTCTCTGCATTACAATTGAAACATACGTACGCCTAATGAAAGCGCCATTTTGGCGTGGTCAAGAATATTTATTTTTACGAGTCCGACCCAATTCCCTCACAAGTATTTAGGGTTTTCTATTCTTATAAAAAATCAATAATATTACAAATTTAAATACCGGCAACCAAATAAGTGTAATAAGCCGATACTAGTTTTTGGTCATAAAGAGCTAATGAAAACATGCCCATTAATATTTGATTTGTAGCCCATGTTTAATAATATGTCCTTATGGCCATCCCAATTTTAATAGGCCAAATCAGAAGCCAAATGTCCTAGTTGCAATAGGGTGAAATCTAATAACCATCCAAAAAATGTCTCCTGTTCTGAGCTCATCCAAATACATTTCCTAGCGTGATTTTTCACCAATCTAACGGTACTATTTCGGCAAGACAACGAGTACTCTACAGATATGATAATAAGAACTCAACAGATTTTGAAGGTAAGTAATAAAGTGCGCAAAAGCATGCACGAGTAGATAAACAGAAAGAATGAGAGACATGTGGTAGAGCAAGCAACATGGCATAAAGTACAACTCAAAATCATCATGATTTGTTGTATCGCGGCATGATCTAATTCTATCCATCCAATATGATGTCTACTCAACCACCATTTTGAATTGAACATAAATTGAAAGGGATACCAAATATATATAAACTCTACTGGCCACACAATTCAAATCATATTGAGTGGAAATATATCCCCCAACATTTAACACTTCCTAAAAGGAAGGTCCTGTCACACCTTTGTATTTCAATATCAGTTCACAAGTACAGTTATAACAGACAAGGAGAAACACATAAAAGTTTCCAATTCCACCAAGTAATGATTTATATTTGCTGAATTCGACATTAATCACGAAGGAATACATGCAGTTCTCTGTCAACATTGAGTCCTAGATCTACAGATCTAAGTTTAATCAACCATTTGATTTCGAGTTTCCTCAACGCTAGAACTCTATCTCCCCTCGTGCATTATCCTCCACCACTGCAATGCCATGGAAGCTAAGTTTTAAAATTTCCGAGGCTGCATGCATCATGTTAAAGTGAACAGCTAATGGATAGTTCGTATTGCCATTTTGAATTGCTCTTATATGTTCTTGGATTCGTTCCTTGAGTGGCCTAATTGTACTGCCCACATAAATTAGGCCACAATGACACACAATGCAATACACTACAAATGTAGTATTACAATTGATGAATTGGTTAATCTTGTGAACCTGTCCAGTATTATAACTAAAACTCAGTGTTTTATTGGCAGCATATTGGCACACACTGCATGTAGTTCATCTGTAGAAACCCTTAGGTTTCTTCGGTAACCTTGTTGTTGGTTCCTCTGCCTTTTTTGGAGCAAGGTATGATGGACATACTCTATTCCTGATTGTTCTTCCTCTAGTGTATGTAATTCGAGGCTTTTTGGATATGTATTGGTCCAAACTGTGATCCAGTTTTAGTAAGTGCCAATGCTTGTGTAGTATTTTGAATATGTTTTGACTACACAAATTGTATTGTGTAATAAACGCAATGTTGTTCCTCTGCGGTTTATCTCTCTTGGTTGTTCTTAAAAGCTTAGTGCGCCAACTCCTTTTTATCCTCCTTTGTGCCTTATCTAAGATGGTACTATTGTAGCCCCTATTTAGAAAGCGAAGTTTCAAACATTCCAGTTCTTGCTGAAATGTTGCATCATTGATGCAATTCCTCCTGAAACGCGTCATTTCCCCAAAGGGGATTGCCTGAATTTGCATACTAGGATGTGCACTCCCTGCGTGCAAAACCGAATTGCATGAAGTGGGTTTACGGTAAAGCTTTGATGCAATCCTATCATTTTCCACATAAAGAGTAATGTCCAATAAATTGATCTCCTTCTTGCTAATCTGATTGGTAAATGTTAAGTTGTAACTGTTGTTGTTGAAGTGTAGTAGAAATTCTGTGAGAGTTTCCCTATCGCCACTCCAAATCATGAGGATGTCATCTATAAAACGTCCTCAATACATAATACATCCTGTCATATCCAATGGGCAACTTCCCCAAATGTGGTGCTGTTCAAAAAAGCCCATGTAGATGTTTGCAAAAGAGGGGGAACATTTTGACCCCATAGCAACCCCAGATGATTGCCTAAACCATGTTCCATTATGCAGAAAATAGTTATTCTCTAAGGTGATACGTGTCAAATCTAAGACCATTTGTGTATGTTCATATAGGGTTGCATCCCGCTTGGATAAAAAGTAGGTAAGAGCCTCCATGCCTTTGTCCAAAGGTATGCAATTATATAGCGCACTAACATCCAGAGAAACAAATGTGTATTCCTCCAACCATATTAGGTCCTCTAGTTTGTTTAGTAAGTCCTTTGTATCTAAAATAAATTATGGTAAATTTTGTACAATAGGCTGAAGGAATATGTCGATGTATTCTGAAATGTGCTCCGTCGGTGACCCAATCCCCAAAATAATGGGTCTACCCGGCGGGGAGGTGCAGTTCTTATGTATCTTTGGTAAGGTGTAGATACATGCAGCTCGTGGTGTTGAATTAAAGAGATATTTGTATTCTAAGTCTGTAAGAAGACAGGAGTTTAACCAAAATCTCAATTTCTTCTCTATCAGGGCTGTCACTTCCTTCAAAGGATTGTATGGCACCCTACAATAAGCATTTTTATCTATTAACTGGTTATCTATCTCCTTGATATAATATTCAGTATCCAATAGGACAATGTTGCCCCCCTTGTCTGCCTCTTTAATGACCATATCAGTACAGCTAGATAGTTGTTGTAGTGCTATACGTTCTTCCTTGCTAAGGTTATCCTTAAATCTAGTATGTTTGCGATGAAATATGTCCTCAAATGCATACAAATCATTGGTTACAGCCTTATAGAAAGAATCTATCAGGTTCTCTGATGGTAATATAGGTATAAATGTAGACTTGTTTCTAAGCCCACTATCCACATTCAATTGCGTGTCTATGTCTAGTTCCTGCAAAATTTCACTCATGCTTGGTGCAGACCCCATACTTTCATCCAATGACAATAGCAATTGCAAATCCTGGATGTCTTTGATCGTTTTGTTACTTTGAGTTACTGAAAAAATAGGTATAGTACATGGTTTCTGGTTAGCATCCAAATTTTTTAAAAATTTTATTCTGCGAGCAAATTTGAACAAATCAATATGGATCTGCGTGAAATCTGGTTTAGATGTAGGGGAAAAACCCAAGCCCTTTTTGAGTACTTCTTGTTCAGCATTAGATAATGCATGTTGAGACAAATTAACAATTGAGATATTATCACTTAAAGCTTTAACATTAACATTTGTAGATACAGATGCCTCTACCAATGTAGCACCCACTTGATCGTTTAGTTCTTTTGGAAGCGTGATGTTGATCTCGTTACTCTCCTTTCTTCCTGATTTTTTCCTTTTCTTTCCTCCCCCTCGTCTTGTTCTTTTGTTCCCGTGTTTTTCTTGTAAAAACCTGACATGGTTCCCTTTCTGTATCTTACTAGTTCAGCTAAAAAAGACGATGCTGCAGTAGGATTGTCCCCTCCCCATACAGTTGTTGTTGTTTCACTGCGGGCTTCACTCATTTCACTAACAATACTAGACAGATCTGACTCACTGGCCGAGGTCGAGGCCATAGGTGTAGCTTGATTTTGTACATTCTGTGTAACCCTGGGCGTAGTTCGCGAAGTAGAGCTACGCGAAGTGCACTTCGCACTACGCGAGCTACGCGTAGCACTACGCGAACTGCGTAGTGCGCTGTTCGCGATGATTGCACAGTGCCGGATGCTTGTCCGCACTGTGCAATCATTGAAAACGGCATCTTGCACAGTGCGAGCTGTCTTTTACTGCCGCTCGAGTAGATTTTTACTCGAGCGGCAGCTTTCTCAACGCGGACTGGTAGTTTCTCATCGCGAGCGGTCGCGAGCATACGCGACCACTCGCAGTGAGAAACCTGACCTCCCCACGTTGAGAATCTCGCCGGGAGGTTTATTTTCCACGCTCGCGATTGGCAACTTGATGTTGCTGATCGCGAACGAGGAAAAAGTCTCGCCGGGATGTCATTTTGCTTGCTCGCGGTCGCCAACTTGACGTTGAGGACCGCGAGGAAGCAAAAAATGACCACTACGCTACGCTACGCGTGTTTGCACTGTGCTACGTGCAATTCGCGAAGTAGCGTAAACTTCGCAAACTACGCGAGCGTAGCGTAGTGCTTTGCCCACCCTTAATTCTGTGTCTTTTTTGGTCTAAACTCATCAAACTTTTGGGCGAAAGTAAAAATCCTGCCATTTCTATAATCATTCTCATCTCTCTTCAATTTTCGCATCTTCTCATCTCGGATGTAAACTTGGTGAGCACTCAAAACATCTCTCAAGATTTTGTAATTTTTTTCAGTAGCTTCTTTCAAATTAAGTGACTTAATTTTATCCTCTAGTTGTTCTATTTCACTTAATAATTTTGATTGTTTCCTCTCTGCATGTCTTATTAAAATATCCATCATCCCAAATGATGATGTCAAGATTAGATTCTACCATTCACTGAGTAAATCTGGATCCAGATCTTCAAATGAGGGGAATATGATAACTCTCAACCCTCTCAGCACTTGTTTTATTTCAATATATTTCTTTAAAGTGGCTAAGTCCCACCATCGTGAGAGTTCTTGTTTGCGAGTTCTCTCTAGTTTTATGAACAGCTGTTTCAATCCTTGTGATTTCTCATTCTCCACTGTTACTTTTCTATCCTGAATTTTCTGTCCTGAGAAGATTTCATTAAAGACCTTGGGGCATATTATCAAGCGGCAGCGATAATTATCGCTGAACGCGCTTAGCGCGCATTTTCCTGTCGCCGGCTATCGCTGGAACTTATTGCCATGTTAGCGCTGTATTAACAACACTTTGCGCTATGGCGATAAATATTCCAGCGATAGCGGGGATATCGCCGTTTTCCACAGAACAACACTAGTTTTCCAGCGATGTTCCATGGAAAATGGCGATATCCTTGATGATAGGGCCTGTGGTCTTAGCCACACAATCCACCTCTCATATTAGGTATGCCTTAGTCTGGAATTTAACAGACGTTAAATTCCAGCGTTAAGGCCCAGTTAGCGCGAAAAAAATCAGCGCTAAACCGGACGGGGCTTCGTTGTAAATACAGCGAAGCACCGTTAGCGATATTTTATGATGTAGTTGTAAGGGGGACGCCTACCTTGCATCTCATTAGCGAGGCGAGGCGATAGGAAACCGGGCGCTAAGGCAGGGAAACACGCGCTAGCGTGTCCTTGTTAATAAAGCGATAAAATTATCGCCGATTTTCGCCCGAAAACGGACACTAAAGCGGCGATAATGTTATCGCCAGCCCTTGATAATATGCCCCCAAGTCTCTATCATCATCAAATCCTGCCACACATATATGTCTACTACTCTCAGTTACTCTGATAATGCTTTTCAAATCAGATCACACTTCCAAAAGAAATAATATGAGTGCCGGTAGCCAAAAAAATATACAATAACTTCACAAAAAAGGTAGTAGTGGTTCCCAAAAGGGAATTTTACCGCACATCAAACAATGTCACATAATTTTTTAACCAATACTGTGTGAGAATATCTAAATTTGAGCGAGGTGCTATGTACGTTCGGCCACCTTATTACCAGAAATCCACCATCTATAGTGGTTCGCTGCGCTCCCACTACCAGGATACCCTCGGACTGCAGACTAATAAGGGAAAAAATAAGATAGTAGGTGATTTCCATCTATGCACCCATGATCAGCGTCCCCTTATCCATCATGACCACTGCAATGCTGCAATGCTTTCAATTTAGGAAAGAGTTGAAGAGGCACCTCTTTAAAGTCTACTACATCACAAAGCATTAAAATTCCACAAACTATTTACCTCTCCTATGGCGCTTTGACTTTATGCTTGTACTTAACCCTAGTCATTACTCTGCTGTCTTTTGGCTAGGTTCACGCAATACCACATACAGGGATACATAATCTGGTCGTATGTATCAGACCGAAGATGTTGAGTCAATAATTAAAAAAAGAAAAAATGCCATAGATTTCTGTAAAATAAATATAGAGAAATTGCATTTTTTGACCCAGACTTTGACATTTGCATGGTATTCTGGGTATGAATATGTGTTTAGGGATTATCCAATCACACCACCCTGCATTCACCCAGGTAACTAGTTTTCAGAAATTCCGGGGCTGGTAGGATTCCCTGGCTATCAACCGACTACAGGATCTGAATACTTCAGCCATTCCCCATTTAAATAATGTGGTCATGTGCTATTTTTAAACATAGTTTTGATGAATAGATGGAATTCTGAATAAAAAACATGTTTGAATCCATGTATGGCACAACACCCTGGATTCCTCTGGGTCTTCAGGTTTCAAAAGCGTTTTGGTAGGGTTCCATAGTTGTCAGCCAACACAGAGCCTAAATCTGTAGCCAGCCCACATAGCCCGTGAATTGAAATTAGGATGCCCTTGATTGTAGTTTTGACGCATGGGCCAGCAGTGAAAAGTTAAACCACCATCTTGCCTCCCCTGGGGGCAGAAATATTGTTTAGTGACCACAGGAGTGGCCCAAAGCCAAGGTGGTCCAGCACCTCACCTCATTAATTTCCTCCATTTTTTCCCTGGCACTCTGGTGGGCTTTCTTCTCCCCTGAATTGAGCAGATTGGTGGTTAATGCCCCAATCTTCCCTCCAAGATGGGAGAAAAACAGTTTGGGGCCATAACTGTGCTTGAAGAATCCAAATTACCTCTCACTTGACATTAGGTTGGCTTTACGATCTAGTTTCTGTATCCCAGTGATAAGAAAGACTGAGCTCCAGGAGTGGGATTCTTGGTCCAATGCCAAGACAGGAAAGCACCCACCTCAGTCTTTTTTAAAAAAAAATCCCTTGTCTTGAATTAAACATAGTCCATGCATTCCGTGTCTGTGCAGCCGCACACCCTGAATTGAGTGCACCAGACACAGACTGGGAAAGTATGAATGATTAACACAAAAGCTATCCTCAGAGCAGGTTCAGACTCTGACAGTCTACACCTGTGTTGAGGAGAGCACATTAGTAAAAACGGCTGTGGTTAAAACTGCTCCTCTGCGTTTAACTGAAGGTGGACAGGCCTCTTTGAAAAGAGAGAAAAGCATCACCAAGCAGGCTTGTGCAGTATACTACTGCACCCACCGGAAGAGGGATGACTGTGGGGGTCCATGGAGCCCCTGTGCCCCCCTCCCACTGGGGCACACAGATTGTGTTCCACCTCTTTGTGGTGTATAGTCAGAGGGACTCTTGACAGGTATTTTGTCTCTGTGCTTGCCTTTATGATATGCCACTGTCAGAAAGGCAGTGTTCCCTCATTGCATGGGGCCAAGCCTCCATGCCAAAGAGGGAGCGCCCTCTTGTGATCGCTTCACTGCAAGATATGGATAGGCACAGTTCCATATTATTGAAGGGGCCTCACAAGTACGTGTTCACTTCTACAAAACGAAAGTGCTCAGGGGCACAAGGAGCAGGTGCAAACCATTGTTGCGCTCTCGGGGCACTTTCTGTAATGTTGCCTGTGGTGTCTAATCTGGTTTGTGCCCTCCAGGAAGGGACAGTTTGGGGGTAAACCCTCTTGCTTTCCCCAGGTGAGCAGATTGGGTAATTGGGATCCAGGGGTAGAGGATGTAGCTTGATGCCAGGATGGACTTGCTCCCAATCTTCAGTCTAAGAGGGAAGATATTATGTTTTGGTCAAGGGGTGAGGGTTCAGCCTGATGCCAGGATGGGATAGCTCCCTCTCTATTCTTTTTCTTTTAAAATTTTTTAATTTCTTCTGTCTACTGTGTTTTCTGCCCCCCTGGGATGCAGAAAGACTGTTTAGGTTATAGGAGTGGGAAATGCAGTTCAATGCCAGGATGGGCTGGCTTCCACTCCACTCTAATTTTATTAATAAAAATTAGATCCCTTGTATCTAGTGTGCTTCCACTAGAGGGAGGGCAGGTTGAGTGAAAACCTCTAAATCAGCTCCCCAGGGGGCAAAAAGACTGTTTGGGGATCCAGGATGGGCTAGCCCCAAACACATTATATTTATGTAAATAAAAACAATCTCTGGTGTCTAGTGTGCTTTCTGACTCCTGGAGAGGGCAGAATGGGGGTAAACCCCCAATTGTCTTCCCCAGGGGGGCAGAAAGACTGAAAATAATCCTCTTTTGGGGGTAGTAATAGCCTTGTCTTGAGGGCTGCTCCCCCACCTCCCTGAAGCCATTGTTAGTGGCTTCAGAGCTGCCCGAGAAGGGGTCCACTAGGGAGAGATACCATTAGAAAGAGAAGATTCTCATCCCATCAATATCGCTGCTCAGCGGGCTGAAGTATGCCCCGAAGACTGACCACACTAATAGCAGCCACAGCTTTTAGGCTCCAGCTGATTTCACTTTCAGTTTTAGTGATGTCAGCACTCATGGCATGCTGTGCGTCACTGATACTGAAAACATATACCTTGGGATGCAAGGGAAGCTTTTCCCTGGCAGTCAAAAGTAGAGCTACGCAGTGGGAATTCCTCTAGAGCACATAATGCTCTACTTCTCCGTAATGGAGAGTTAGTGTGGAGGTTGGTAAAATCACGTTCTCCAAATTAAAGGGGTTAAAGAAGTATTCTGGCTCTCCAGGATTATCAGATTCATATCTTTGCCCACTTCTGAAAATTGATGGAGCAAGAAATTGCCTGGGGGAGAAGGGTAACTGGAAACCTCAAACCTTCATCAGTGATTCCAAAGCATAATCAGAGGCTTCAGGAACAATGAGTTTATTTAGAGTTGGGGGAAGAGGGACACCTGCCAAAAAGTGGCTGAGGTCTAATCTGGCACATTACAAGCGCATTGATATCAATGAAAGTCTAAATATGGCGGCAGGAACATCTGCAACATTTTGGTTGATGTCCTGTTCTGACAAACTCTAAATAGGTCTCAGTGGGGCATATTATCAAGAAACGGCGTTAAAATTATCGCCGCTTTACCGGCAGAAAACTGCTGCTAAAGCGGCGATAATGGGCTTGATAATATGCCCTTGAGAATTCCAATAGAAGCCCATGTTCTGGTGTCAACATGGGCTTCTATTGGAATTCTCAAGGGCATATTATCAAGCCCATTATCGCCGCTTTAGCGGCAGTTTTCTGCCGCTAAGCGGCGATAATTTTAACGCCGTTCTTGATAATATGCTCCTAAGTTTTTAAAAGAAAGTCACCAGCCGCAATCAAGCAGGAGAAAGAATAAAAAGTATTGAGATCATAAACATATTGGTCCAACTTGCTCAACCAAGAGAGTGACTAGAACTGTGATTTCAAGTTTGAAAATGTATTAAATAAAAGTCATCTAACCTTGCAAAACGTTTCATAACAACCTCTAGTGACATAGGGTAGAGTACTGCAAAGCTCATGAGAATTTCTTTCTTTTACTTGACATTGAGGTTCACTACCTCTGTCGATGATTGTACTTAATTTAGATTCATTGTTGGATTATCAATGGATAATACGCGGACAGACGACAAGCCAAGTTTCATGGAGAAGGATGAAACTTTGGTTCTCCCTTGGTCCTCAAGCAAAGCTAAGGAGTTTGCACTACCCGCAATCATAGCATAACCATGAGCATCCTAAACCAATAATCTACATGGCGTTAGCAGTCACATATTGCTGATGTATTCAAGATTACTCCATCACAGATTCCTTAGAACTCTAAGAATATAGCAATCAATTATTTTCTTAAATCTCTGATCATGGGTTATTTCTCTTTACACTACTATTCAAACAGTAGAATGTTTAGAAAACAGTGTAAAGAGTTGATATCGGGAGTGTAAATACTTTTTATAGAAATGATTGGGCTCTGAAATATCATCAAGCTGCATAGAAACCAGTCCTTACACTCTATTTTACAAACCGAGACTTAAGAGGGTTCACTAAAAGATGAACAAGCAATATTATTCCCTGTGTAACTAGTTCATCATTGGTCTCAATGATCTGAACTGTGGTTAGTCACCTCTGGTCCATCTAGACTTAAGATACACCTCTGATTGAGGAAACTGCCTTAAGGGGATCAAGCCAAAAATTAGAACAATCCTTTTTACAAAAAAAATCACTTTTTTTTGTCTTGTTCCCCACCTGTACACCGTCCAAAAATATTTTAAACCCCATCGCCTGTCACAGTGGACATAGTGGCAGAGGCTTTGTTGTAGGCACCACCACACTGTGGAACTCTCTCCCTCGTATGCTGAAAGGGATTACCAATTTGTTAGCTTTCAGGAAGGCACTTTAAACATGGTTATTTAATCTCTAATTTTATTCTCTTCCTCTAAACAGTTTAGCTATCTGAGGCCAGCGCCTAGACTCCTTCGGGCAGTAGTGAGCTTTATAAATCCCTTTTTCATTTAATTTAATTTCATTGCATTTTACCTTTGTAGAAAAGTAAAGGTTGGGAGTAGAATTCACCCTACCCATAGAAAACACCTCATCAACCAAAGCACTTATTCAGTTGCTTCTTGCTTTGATTTCTGGGGAAGCTCGTCCTTAAAATTCTCTATTCTTCCATTCAATACTTTGAGAACTTCAACTTTGGGGGAAAGAGGGGCTCTTATTTCTTTGCACCTTTAGGAGCTTGCTTGGAATCTAGAGAGCACGTGCAAGAGGCATTAGCCAAACAAAGCATAGAATAACATTTTAATTTAATGTTCTTTTCCACCTTCTTCCTCTTTACTCTCGATTGCACCAAAATAGGTGAATTTTGATTGCAACCATTGACCCAATATGGACACCCTTTCTGATCACCTTGGAGCGCCAAAGAGAAATATACTCATTGCACTGGGCAGTAGAAAAAGTACTCTTCTTTAGTGGTATGATAATAGGCAGCTGATCCTCTAGGTTTGATGATGAAATAACTAATGCACTTCAAAGTCATGTTTACTAATTTTCTATGTATGTACGGAAAACTACCAGTCTGAAGTAAATATTACTTTTTGATAACCACACGAACCTCCTGTCCTCCTTGCAAGGATTTTTGTATAAGCAGAATCATAGTCATCAGGTAAGTACTGGAGATGACCCCGTTCTAAATTGGTAGTTACACGTCCTTTAAGAGGGATGCAACTGACTTTTGGGGCAGCCAAAAGGATCAGAAATGCGCCACCACTGCTTTGATCTGGTTTTACCTGGCCCTGAAAAGGGTAATGGAAGACAAAGGTAAATGATCAGTGGAAAACTCTTTCATGCAATGGTGACTAATTAGTAAGTGATGTTAGTGTTTTTTTGCAGCTTTATTTAGTGCGTACTTGACCTGAAGGTATTGGAGTGCTTTACATGAGCACCAGTTACATTACACAAGGTCACATTTTTTTAGGCATGGGGGACTTATGTACTAAAAGCAACACAGGGCAGCAAGAAAAGTTGATGTACTGCATTGCGTGAAATGGAGAGAGCTAAAAAGAACCATATCTACTAAGATATGATGCTCTTTAGTTCACTACCTGCCTTGGTGCACTTCAGGCTGCCTAATACCAACACAGGCACCCTTGCAGCATGATGTATGGATGCTTATGTTACGGGCAGGGTTGTTTTTGTGCAGGAAGGGATACCTTCCTGCACAAAAATAATCCTAAGAGGCCATTTCTTCTTCCCATGTGTGATGCGGAATGCAACATGCATCGAAAAAGAAAGTAACAAGAAGAAATACATATATTTATCCTTGTTAAGCCGTGATTGGGGTGGCATACCATTTTGGCCTAATCCCAGGATTATTTATTTCAGTAAATCAGGTATTGCTCAAAATTCAATGGACGGATGTCCGTAACGCCCATGCCCAACCCATGAAACGCCCATGCTCCACCCATTGAACGCCTACCACTACGATATGTAAAATAACGCTGTACATGCCGCTTCCCTACATTTCTTTACAAAGTCATGCAAGGCAGCATAAAAGACCCCTTGCGCGACATTGTAAGTTTACCTTAAGCCACTGCATTGCCTTGCATGATGCAAGGACAATGTGAAGGCTTATTAGATCTGGGCCTAAATGATTCGTCCAGAATCACAGGATGTTGAGCCAAGTTCCAAAGTCGGGAGCTCTAGCCCCATCCTCTCCCAATTGGTGTTCTTGTTCCACATGAGTAAACATCTTAACCCTATACTGGTCCTTTGCTGGTTTCTCTGTGAAAAGGTTAATTAACAACATTTATAACCAGATTTGCAAAGGAGATTAACTTTTAGGCTGCAGCACACCTTGGGAAGAGTGGTCCACAAAATGTCTAATGGTTATTGTTGTTACATACTCTACACAGAGCACTTACCCTCCAGTAAGTGTAGACCTTTTTCACTAGGAGACACTGATAATGCAGCCTTTGTTTGTAAAATGTCCCATTGGTGTAATAAAGGGAAATGGAAATTGGCTGGGGGTCAGGCACCTGTCCCTCAGTGGCAGTGTGCGGGGGTTAAAAAAGAAGGGGGCTGAACCACAGAGGAGCTCCTCAGTGGGAGACAATCAGGGCAGCATAATCCTGACCTTGTGCCCTGTGATAATATCAGAGAGCAACTGCCTTCTCTGAGGTCAATAACACCCACTTACAATGCAGCTTGCAGTCCCTACATTTAGGAGCAGTCTTCGTTAAAAACCACACACAAATATTAACAACTCTCTCCCTGGGTGACCAAAGCTTAAGAGGAAATGAAGCAAGAGAAGAGAGGGACTTGGCAGAGGCAGCCATTTAAGGCAGGAAACGGATTTCATAGATCCAAACCTTGTGCCTTTGTGGGAAGGGCTGAGCCTGCTCCAAGGCAGCTGAACTCCTATTAAGTTGCAGTGTGCAGTTCCACCACCTAGCAGGACTCTTCATTTAAAAACGTGCAACGTTCACATTGGGACACCAGCTCAGAGGTCATTTAATGTCACTCCTCTGCTCACTGTACTAATGATAACCCTCTCATTGTCTTTCCTCAGATCTCGGTTCAGCAAACAAAGGAGCTATTTCTGTGTTTAAAATCAGGAGCCCATCGGACCTGTGTACGCATTCTATACTCAAACTGGCTGCGGCTCCAGTGGCCACATTTTTATGCAAGGTGTTTAATGACAAGCTTCAATCTGGTAGTTATCCGGACATTTGGAAGGAAGCTATTGTTACGCCTCTCCTTAAAAAACCCAACGCTGACCTCCAGGATCTGAAGAATCTCTGTCCCATCTCTCTTCTCCCCGCCCCTGCTAAGATCCTGGAGACATTAATCAATAAAGAGCTGATGAAATGCATTGATACCCAGGAGATCTTAGATCCTTCCCAGAACGTGTTCTGCCGGTCACAGTACCAAGTCTGCCCTTATTGCAGCTAACAACTGTATCTGTGCTCAGGTAGATCAGGGTGGGGTGGCAGTTCTGATAATGCTGGATCTGTCGGCAGCATTTGATACCGTCTCCCCGGCACAAATGGTTCCGCTTCTGTGGCAAGCGGTAATCACCGGGACAGGCCTACAGCTTCTCCATTCATTTCTGTCGAATAGGGCTCAAATTGTTAGCTGTGGAGGCTTTGATGCCAAGGCCTTTATTCTTCCTTGTGGGGTGCCTCAGGGCTCATGTTTGAGTACCACGCTTTTCACTCTCTATGTGGCTCCCCTGGCAGACCTGGTGCGTTCCTATGGCTTTCAGGTGTTATCATATGCTGACAATATACAAATTATAGTCTCCATCTCCAATGACCTGCAATGGGTAGCAGGGAGAATGAATCAGTGTATGTCCAGCATTATTTGCTGGATGAAGGACAACTCACTGAATATTAATGCAGATAAGACTGAAGTGCTGGTGTTTGGTTCACAGAACTCCATCTGGTCAAGCTCTTGGTGGCCGCTGGTCTGCGGACCCCTCCCTGCCCTGTTAGGACAGCCAAAAACCTGGGGGTCATCTTTGATATTGCTCCGAGTTTTGACGCCCAGGTCAGTCTCACCGTCAGCATTTGTTTCTACATCTTGAGGATTCTGAAAAAGGTTATGCCCTTTATTCCTCCTGAGCTGCACCTGTCAACTATTATTGCCCTGGTCACTTCTCGACTGGACTACTGTAACGCTCTGTACCTGAACAACAACAGTGTTTCGCTTAACAAACTTCAGGTGGTACAGAATGCGGCTGCTCATCCTATCCTGAACATTCCCAAGTGACTTTCAGCCAGGGATGGGATTCGCTCCCTTCACTGGCTCCCTGTCAGGAAACGTATCTGCTTTAAGGCTCTGTGCATGATATTTAAGGCCTTGCATATTAAGGGCACCTCACACCTGAAGTCTCTCTTTCAATGGCGTGTTCCCGGGAGGCAACTGAGATCCTCCTCACTGAAAAAACTTGTGATCTCTAGATTTCGCAGGACTATATGGGGTGGCCGCTCCTTTTCTGTAGCAGCTGCCGAATTATGGAATGCCTTACCCATTCACATTTCTAATGCAGACTCCTTCTTGGCTTTTAAAAAACATCTGAAAACCTGGCTCTTTTCATCTTAGTTCCTGGCTGCTTGGCCGCCTCTCATCGTGTGTTCTCCTGGTCTGCTATAGCGCCTCGACACCTCCGGGTATTAGTGCACTTTACAAGTGCCATCCTGCCTGCCATGCAATCTGAGAAGCAAACAACATGTGGGTTTACTTCTGAGACCCATGGCATTTTATTGGATCAATCATGATGGTGCATATGAGCTTTTTTATGTGGAGTAAAACACAGCAGTCCTTGACACACATTACTGAATGCAGCACCCCAGGCATAATCCTGCTGTAGTTCAGAAGGTCAATGAGCAGTAAAGATGCCTTTAAATTTTGTGTTTAACTTGTCACATTTGTTGCGCTTACAAAGAAAAAGGTCAAATGTCAGGCTTAGGCTTTTGACAAATTGCTGTGTATTTGGAAACTGGTATGTACTTTTGTCTCTCTGACTGCAAAGTGAGAGGATTTTGTAAAAGTGATCTAGGTGACAATCCTGCAGGAATGGCTGTAGGATGTCAGTTTTTTCTAACACACAACATTTAAATACCAGGGGCCATATTTATCAAGGGGTTGTGTTGCTTTTGCACAACGCAACCCCTAAGATGCAATTTATCAAGCCATGCAAGGCCCCCTTGCATGGCCCTGCGTGGTTTGATAAATTTGGGGTAATGCAACACAGAGTAAATCAATGCGCTGCATTACTCTGCCCCAGGGAGGCGTCCCATGGGCATTGTGTGGGTGATCCCAAGAAACACCTATGGATTTTGAAGCATTCACAGATTTACGATTACGGTCGACCCGGGATTGTGCTAAAATGCTACACCTTACCAGGGGAGACGTAACGGGTAGACATCTCTATAGTTCTCTTTTTTACTTCCTCTTTCTATATGTGTGGCATTCTGCAGCACAGTAGCAAACACAGAAAGAGGACAATGCCTCAGGAAATTGTATTTGTACAGGAAGGGGGCCCTTCCTGCACAAAAACAATCCTGCTTGCAATGCAGGCATCCATGCACAATAGTGCAAGGGTGCCTGCATTGGCACTAGGTAGCAAATTGTGTGCCACCGCTAGGAAGTGAGATGGAATGTGGCGTATTCTGATAAATGGGGCACATTCCTGCCCTTTCCCTGTAACGCAGTGCAGCTCGGTGACTGGTTGCGCTACGTTACGTTTTGATATGTATGGCCCCAAATTAACTATGCGAATATTTCAAATTATAACAGCAATTAGGAAAGCACAAAGACAGCTCATTTTTTGTAATTCTGAAGAGTGATGGAAACAAGGACTTTGATAGGATCAAAAGAAATCGAGACACTTTACTTTGCAATGCTCAAATTATAAATATTCACTGAAACTCGATTTCCATGCATTAACTTTTTTTTGTGCTATATAGTTTTACCAGTAAATCTTCCAGTCTATGCAAATGTAGTGGCCATTTCAATGGGAAAAGTGCTTTATGTAAATGACAGTGCGCTACCTCACTAGTGCTCCAAAATGCACCACCAGCTACATACCACACCCTTACTGTTCGCCTGCTGAATTTGCAATGCCCATTTGCTACACTTGTGTGATTTTTTGTGATGCTTGTATTTTTCACACTCCCTGTGACTTCAGTGATATAACATTAATGGCAGCACCCCACTCTAAAAATTGTTCCAGCACCAATGCATAATGCAAGGTTATGTGCCAAAATGCTATGTAAATAAGAAACCTTTTACTATGACACATAGGGGCATATTATCAAGGATCTGCGATAATTATCGCAAAGCGCGCTTAGCGCTGTTTTTTTTTATCGCCGGCCATCGCTGGATTTCCTCGCCGTGATAGCGCTGTATTATCAACGCGTATCGCAAAGGCGATAGGAAATCCAGCGATAGCGAGTAAAACCAGCAATAGCGTGAGAATTCCAGCGCTAAATTAACTGCGATAATGAAAAGCTTGCTAATAGGCAAGTGTGTACTTAACCTAACAATCCACCCCCCATTGACAAGATGGTTAAGGCAAGTTTTTTTCAGGCGTTAAATTCCAGCGATAAGCGCAACTTTTCTTATCGCTTCGCAGGCATTGATAATAGAGGGAAGTTGTGTTTGTGACTGTTTCAATGGAGTTTAAGTCAGGAACGCCTACTTTGCATGTCATTATCGATATATATCGCTGACATGCTTAGAGATAAAAAGAACGGCCGCTATCGCCAAGAACGCACGCTAAGGCCCGTTAGCTGCAGCTTGTTAATAGTGTGATAAAAATATCGCCGCATTAGTGGCAGAAAAGTGCCGCTAACGCGGCGATAAAGGGCTTGATAATATGCCCCACACTATTTATGCAATAGCTTCTGGTACTATAATAAGAAACACTGAACAAGGTTTGTCCCACAGAGTACCTTTTCAGCAAGGCACAAATGGAATACCTCGTTCCATGCAGGATGCACTCCATAGCAGTTGTTTTATAGCAGCTAGTTCAGTGCAGCAGTTCTTCCACCACATTTCACTGCATTAGTGTTGTTTTCAGTTACCCCAGTTGACAATCAGATGATGTAGCAATGCCAACTGACTCCATTTCGTGAGAGTGGCTTAGAGCCAGTCAGTTTTTAAGCCAACAGCTCTGGGCATGCGGGGACTTGTAAGGTCGTGTTTATAATGACCAAAGTAAAGCTACAAGTGATATTGGCTGCATATGTAGGACTTAAGGTGACCCTCATGCCATGGAGCCAATTGACAATTACGCTGATGAGACCAAAGTTATCAATAGTGCAGGAGGTGCAGTGGCACTGTATCCCGAGTAAAGATGGATTTCACAACAAAACTTCTGCCACATGCCACCGAGAGTATGTCAGATAGCTACATGCTGGCTGCAAGCATGCGAATTGTAGCCTGCATTATTTACGGCGTTTGGGCAAAAGGTACCTTAATAGCATGGCACTCACACAGTGTGGACCGAACTGACTTCTTAATAAGTATATGTCAACCAACCTTGCAAGTGTGGTCGAGCTGAGACTGAGCCATGCCGACATGTTAGCGCTTGCTGCAAACAGGTGATGAGTGATTATCTCCATATTTTTTTTGGGGGGGGTGAGTTTTTGATAGCGCGAACTGGACCGGAAGATATCAGAGCGCTTTGCAAGAGCACCAGTTTCGTTACAGACGGACACATTTATTTTGCTAGGCACGAGGAGGTTAAGTGATTGGCCCAGAATCACAAGATGTTGAGGGTCTCTGCCGAGACTCGAACCTGGTTCTCCAACTTTGAGGTCGACCGCTCTAGCCGTTAGGCTACATAGGTATATCGGTGGCCACTTCTTCCACGCGGCCATTGGCAGATGATGAGATTGCACGGTCAGCTGCGTGAGAAACTGGCGATACAAAAGGGGATGATGGACGGAACGCTTGAGCCAATCAAACACTCACCCCCAGTCAACTGATCTGGGTTTAATCCATCATCATTCTTTAGCTCACTCCACCACCCCAGTTCAGACATGGCCATATGCAAATCAGTCTGACCCTGTGCCTCATGGGAACAGTCCAGCCCGAACTGCCAAGCCATGTCTTCCCTGGACCGGAAACAAGCATCCTAGGACCGGTTTCTGGCATTCCAGCCGTCATCAGCCAGGCTTGCTTGAATCCAGTGGCAAAGTGAGCAAGGGACCCACGTCTGGGCATACCCCCGCCAACTTAGGGCGAACAAAGCGATACAAAAGGGGATGATGGACGGAACGCTTGAGCCAATCAAACACTCACCCCCAGTCAACTGATCTGGGTTTAATCCATCATCATTCTTTAGCTCACTCCACCACCCCAGTTCAGACATGGCCATATGCAAATCAGTCTGACCCTGTGCCTCATGGGAACAGTCCAGCCCGAACTGCCAAGCCATGTCTTCCCTGGACCGGAAACAAGCATCCTAGGACCGGTTTCTGGCATTCCAGCCGTCATCAGCCAGGCTTGCTTGAATCCAGTGGCAAAGTGAGCAAGGGACCCACGTCTGGGCATACCCCCGCCAACTTAGGGGCGAACAAAGCGATACAAAAGGGGATGATGGACGGAACGCTTGAGCCAATCAAACACTCACCCCCAGTCAACTGATCTGGGTTTAATCCATCATCATTCTTTAGCTCACTCCACCACCCCAGTTCAGACATGGCCATATGCAAATCAGTCTGACCCTGTGCCTCATGGGAACAGTCCAGCCCGAACTGCCAAGCCATGTCTTCCCTGGACCGGAAACAAGCATCCTAGGACCGGTTTCTGGCATTCCAGCCGTCATCAGCCAGGCTTGCTTGAATCCAGTGGCAAAGTGAGCAAGGGACCCACGTCTGGGCATACCCCCGCCAACTTAGGGCGAACAAAGCGATACAAAAGGGGATGATGGACGGAACGCTTGAGCCAATCAAACACTCACCCCCAGTCAACTGATCTGGGTTTAATCCATCATCATTCTTTAGCTCACTCCACCACCCCAGTTCAGACATGGCCATATGCAAATCAGTCTGACCCTGTGCCTCATGGGAACAGTCCAGCCCGAACTGCCAAGCCATGTCTTCCCTGGACCGGAAACAAGCATCCTAGGACCGGTGTTCTGGCATTCCAGCCGTCATCAGCCAGGCTTGCTTGAATCCAGTGGCAAAGTGAGCAAGGGACCCACGTCTGGGCATACCCCCGCCAACTTAGGGCGAACAAAGCGATACAAAAGGGGATGATGGACGGAACGCTTGAGCCAATCAAACACTCACCCCCAGTCAACTGATCTGGGTTTAATCCATCATCATTCTTTAGCTCACTCCACCACCCCAGTTCAGACATGGCCATATGCAAATCAGTCTGACCCTGTGCCTCATGGGAACAGTCCAGCCCGAACTGCCAAGCCATGTCTTCCCTGGACCGGAAACAAGCATCCTAGGACCGGTTTCTGGCATTCCAGCCGTCATCAGCCAGGCTTGCTTGAATCCAGTGGCAAAGTGAGCAAGGGACCCACGTCTGGGCATACCCCCGCCAACTTAGGGCGAACAAAGCGATACAAAAGGGGATGATGGACGGAGCGCTTGAGCCAATCAAACACTCACCCCCAGTCAACTGATCTGGGTTTAATCCATCATCATTCTTTAGCTCACTCCACCACCCCAGTTCAGACATGGCCATATGCAAATCAGTCTGACCCTGTGCCTCATGGGAACAGTCCAGCCCGAACTGCCAAGCCATGTCTTCCCTGGACCGGAAACAAGCATCCTAGGACCGGTTTCTGGCATTCCAGCCGTCATCAGCCAGGCTTGCTTGAATCCAGTGGCAAAGTGAGCAAGGGACCCACGTCTGGGCATACCCCGCCAACTTAGGGCGAACAAAGCGATACAAAAGGGGATGATGGACGGAGCGCTTGAGCCAATCAAACACTCACCCCCAGTCAACTGATCTGGGTTTAATCCATCATCATTCTTTAGCTCACTCCACCACCCCAGTTCAGACATGGCCATATGCAAATCAGTCTGACCCTGTGCCTCATGGGAACAGTCCAGCCCGAACTGCCAAGCCATGTCTTCCCTGGACCGGAAACAAGCATCCTAGGACCGGTTTCTGGCATTCCAGCCGTCATCAGCCAGGCTTGCTTGAATCCAGTGGCAAAGTGAGCAAGGGACCCACGTCTGGGCATACCCCCGCCAACTTAGGGCGAACAAAGCGATACAAAAGGGGATGATGGACGGAACGCTTGAGCCAATCAAACACTCACCCCCAGTCAACTGATCTGGGTTTAATCCATCATCATTCTTTAGCTCACTCCACCACCCCAGTTCAGACATGGCCATATGCAAATCAGTCTGACCCTGTGCCTCATGGGAACAGTCCAGCCCGAACTGCCAAGCCATGTCTTCCCTGGACCGGAAACAAGCATCCTAGGACCGGTTTCTGGCATTCCAGCCGTCATCAGCCAGGCTTGCTTGAATCCAGTGGCAAAGTGAGCAAGGGACCCACGTCTGGGCATACCCCCGCCAACTTAGGGCGAACAAAGCGATACAAAAGGGGATGATGGACGGAACGCTTGAGCCAATCAAACACTCACCCCCAGTCAACTGATCTGGGTTTAATCCATCATCATTCTTTAGCTCACTCCACCACCCCAGTTCAGACATGGCCATATGCAAATCAGTCTGACCCTGTGCCTCATGGGAACAGTCCAGCCCGAACTGCCAAGCCATGTCTTCCCTGGACCGGAAACAAGCATCCTAGGACCGGTTTCTGGCATTCCAGCCGTCATCAGCCAGGCTTGCTTGAATCCAGTGGCAAAGTGAGCAAGGGACCCACGTCTGGGCATACCCCCGCCAACTTAGGGCGAACAAAGCGATACAAAGGGGATGATGGACGGAACGCTTGAGCCAATCAAACACTCACCCCCAGTCAACTGATCTGGGTTTAATCCATCATCATTCTTTAGCTCACTCCACCACCCCAGTTCAGACATGGCCATATGCAAATCAGTCTGACCCTGTGCCTCATGGGAACAGTCCAGCCCGAACTGCCAAGCCATGTCTTCCCTGGACCGGAAACAAGCATCCTAGGACCGGTTTCTGGCATTCCAGCCGTCATCAGCCAGGCTTGCTTGAATCCAGTGGCAAAGTGAGCAAGGGACCCACGTCTGGGCATACCCCCGCCAACTTAGGGCGAACAAAGCGATACAAAAGGGGATGATGGACGGAACGCTTGAGCCAATCAAACACTCACCCCCAGTCAACTGATCTGGGTTTAATCCATCATCATTCTTTAGCTCACTCCACCACCCCAGTTCAGACATGGCCATATGCAAATCAGTCTGACCCTGTGCCTCATGGGAACAGTCCAGCCCGAACTGCCAAGCCATGTCTTCCCTGGACCGGAAACAAGCATCCTAGGACCGGTTTCTGGCATTCCAGCCGTCATCAGCCAGGCTTGCTTGAATCCAGTGGCAAAGTGAGCAAGGGACCCACGTCTGGGCATACCCCCGCCAACTTAGGGCGAACAAAGCGATACAAAAGGGGATGATGGACGGAACGCTTGAGCCAATCAAACACTCACCCCCAGTCAACTGATCTGGGTTTAATCCATCATCATTCTTTAGCTCACTCCACCACCCCAGTTCAGACATGGCCATATGCAAATCAGTCTGACCCTGTGCCTCATGGGAACAGTCCAGCCCGAACTGCCAAGCCATGTCTTCCCTGGACCGGAAACAAGCATCCTAGGACCGGTTTCTGGCATTCCAGCCGTCATCAGCCAGGCTTGCTTGAATCCAGTGGCAAAGTGAGCAAGGGACCCACGTCTGGGCATACCCCCGCCAACTTAGGGCGAACAAAGCGATACAAAAGGGGATGATGGACGGAACGCTTGAGCCAATCAAACACTCACCCCCAGTCAACTGATCTGGGTTTAATCCATCATCATTCTTTAGCTCACTCCACCACCCCAGTTCAGACATGGCCATATGCAAATCAGTCTGACCCTGTGCCTCATGGGAACAGTCCAGCCCGAACTGCCAAGCCATGTCTTCCCTGGACCGGAAACAAGCATCCTAGGACCGGTTTCTGGCATTCCAGCCGTCATCAGCCAGGCTTGCTTGAATCCAGTGGCAAAGTGAGCAAGGGACCCACGTCTGGGCATACCCCCGCCAACTTAGGGCGAACAAAGCGATACAAAAGGGGATGATGGACGGAACGCTTGAGCCAATCAAACACTCACCCCCAGTCAACTGATCTGGGTTTAATCCATCATCATTCTTTAGCTCACTCCACCACCCCCAGTTCAGACATGGCCATATGCAAATCAGTCTGACCCTGTGCCTCATGGGAACAGTCCAGCCCGAACTGCCAAGCCATGTCTTCCCTGGACCGGAAACAAGCATCCTAGGACCGGTTTCTGGCATTCCAGCCGTCATCAGCCAGGCTTGCTTGAATCCAGTGGCAAAGTGAGCAAGGGACCCACGTCTGGGCATACCCCCGCCAACTTAGGGCGAACAAAGCGATACAAAAGGGGATGATGGACGGAACGCTTGAGCCAATCAAACACTCACCCCCAGTCAACTGATCTGGGTTTAATCCATCATCATTCTTTAGCTCACTCCACCACCCCAGTTCAGACATGGCCATATGCAAATCAGTCTGACCCTGTGCCTCATGGGAACAGTCCAGCCCGAACTGCCAAGCCATGTCTTCCCTGGACCGGAAACAAGCATCCTAGGACCGGTTTCTGGCATTCCAGCCGTCATCAGCCAGGCTTGCTTGAATCCAGTGGCAAAGTGAGCAAGGGACCCACGTCTGGGCATACCCCGCCAACTTAGGGCGAACAAAGCGATACAAAAGGGGATGATGGACGGAACGCTTGAGCCAATCAAACACTCACCCCCAGTCAACTGATCTGGGTTTGATCCATCATCATTCTTTAGCTCACTCCACCACCCCAGTTCAGACATGGCCATATGCAAATCAGTCTGACCCTGTGCCTCATGGGAACAGTCCAGCCCGAACTGCCAAGCCATGTCTTCCCTGGACCGGAAACAAGCATCCTAGGACCGGTTTCTGGCATTCCAGCCGTCATCAGCCAGGCTTGCTTGAATCCAGTGGCAAAGTGAGCAAGGGACCCACGTCTGGGCATACCCCCGCCAACTTAGGGCGAACAAAGCGATACAAAAGGGGATGATGGACGGAACGCTTGAGCCAAACAAACTGGGGCATGGGATAGTCTTCTGCGTAGGCAGGCTGGCCGTAGGTGGGTAGTGGACTACATCTAGCTATTTGTTTGTAATGATATGTGTTATTGTGGGACCTTAAGCACTACGTTTCGTGTGAATGCTCTTCTGGGTGTGCTTATCAGTGTGTTGGGCCTGTATGTGTGCATGTCGAAGAGATACTTTGAGAAATTAGCTCTAATATGTGTGTAGCACTTACAGACATAAACTGACTATTATATATTAGAACGGTCTGGGAATTCCGTCTTTTTTCACTTATGCTGCAAATGCGCTTCTAAGTTTCATATTTGCAATTAGTTTTCCTCAAATAATTGGGAGCGCTTCCCTGTAAAGTTTTAACTATATTATTTTAAGTTCGTGCCCAATCAACTGCACCATGAGCTTGAGCCTTACTGTACAGCACATAATCAGACAAGCAACGACTGTAGTTTATTATACAGTTAATTAAAACCATAACATACAGACATCACGTTGATAATTAAAACAGATGTTAAAATTTAAAAACACATTATATAAGCAAGCTATGGGGCATATTAGCAAGGGCTGGCGATATAATTATCGCCGCTTTAGCGTCCGTTTTCGGGCGATAAGCGGCGATAATTATATCGCAATATCATCAAGGACACGCTAGCGCGTGTTTCTTTGATGTAGAGCCCGTTTTTTCACAGCCTCGCCTCGCATCGCTAATGAGATGCAAAGAAGGCATGGCTGTGAAAACAATACATGAAAATATCGCGAAGGCAGCTTCGCGATATTAACAAGGAGGTGCAGCGATAAAAAAATTCGCGCTACCTCGGCCTTAACGCTGGAATTTAACGTCTGTTAAATTCCAGACTAAGGCATACTAATAATGGTAGGTGGATTATGCTGATACGACCACAGGGTATCGCTGGCCCTTGTTAATATGCCCCTTTGCATGATGAGTGTCAATTCCAACGCAGCATTTCTGGCAATGGCAAGTATGTCGAGATAGGCCATTTGACGCCAGAATGAAAGTGCAGAGTGCAAAAGGCAATAGCAGGATATCCCAAGATTGCTTCAGATGTCGATACCTGACTTTCAGCAAGGGTTGTTTGCGCAGTGGTAGTATAAAAAATAACTCGGGATTGCTTCAACAGCTCTCACTGAGCAGTCTCTGAAAGTGCAGTGTTAGGCACTACAAGGTGATCACGTTTAACCCCCTGTGGCCCATCTCGTGTTCTTTGTCTTTTTCTAGCTGTACAGACCATCTAGCGGAGTAAACCACTGCCACAGCACTTCTCAAAGCATAGAAAACTTAAGCTCCACGGCTGCCTCTGAGTCCCCCAAACTTACTAATCCACAATTTATAACGGCCAAAGCCTTACTCTGGCAATCTTCCAAGATGGAACTGCAAATAGACCTCTTGCAGTCAATAGACTTGTGCTTGGCGGACCTGGAGGGAAAAATGGACCATATCATGAACATGATCCACACTTCGCAAACAAACTGCTCCTGCTCATGTGCAGCCATTGTGGATCAGTTGGCAAACATTCCTGCGGTCCTGACCATCTTAGCGTATTCAGTCCGGGACACTAGGGGCTCCCCCGCGCTAGTTCAACAAATGACTCCAACCAACTTTGAACCAATCAATAAACAAGCTAACTCGCTTGAACACTTATTTGCAAGACCAACCAAAACACCACATCTATCATCACCCACTGCCTCAAGCTTAGCACCCCCGATGGGGCTGAAGGTTGCTGAGCCTAGCCCTTCAACTAGCTGCCGAATAGAAGAAGAACTTGACGGTGCTCCACAGACCAAGCAGAAGGAGGGCTCGCTCTCCAGGAAAACAAAGAAAAAACTGCGGAAATCACAAAAAAGGGCAAAAAAACGAGTGGCGACCCTCACTACTACATATACAACTGAGTCAGAACACCGGCCCTGCTAAGCTCTATCCAATTTTTACAGCAAAGTCATCAGGCAACAGGGACAGTGACAGGGCAATGACAGCAAACAACTCACAACTCAGCAAATGACCATCAATGAAGGGTGCAGCGGACGATTCTGCCCAAGGGGCAAGCTCCCCCAACGCCCTCTCCGCCTCCCCTTCTTGCAAGGAGGCGGTGGTGGTCAATACAACAACAACTCAGTCTAAGTTCATAGTAGGACCTGATGAAGGACTAGCTTCACCCATGGGCTGACACCCCTGCCTACAACCTTAGGGACACAGGAGGAGGTTGACACGCACGCACAGTCCAGCACTGTATATAGCACGATTATACAGCACCAACAGGTGTCAAAACCTCCTCTCGGAACAACAGCATACGGATCCCTCGCACCATATCAACCCTCACTAGTACTTGATCATCAAGTCAAACCCGGAAATTCAATGAACAGCAGCTGTTCAAATCTTGAAGTGGTGGAGGTCGTTCTTACACCGCTATATCATGCCAAAGGTAACTACGACACTTTGAATAGAGGCAACATCCTTCGCCTATTCTCTCACATACCATCATTGGAGCCCATAATCTCGGCAGATGTTGCCTGGGTTAAATTACAATACCTGCCCGGGGATTCCCATGGCGAATCCACAGTGGTCGGGCTATACCAGCAGTCACAACTGACGGCAATGCTGCACGAAGCCAATCAATTGGCGGACTGGGGCATCGACATTAAGCACCAGCCTCAAGACAGATATCCACATGTCCTAGACATCAAATCTTTAAACCCACCGACCTATTCCATCTTAAAATGTACCGAAGGCTTTCGCCCAGGCAACACTTCCTCTAGTACATTCTTTCAACATGAACCTTTGAAAATCATCTGCTCCACGAATCAAAGAAGAGTTTTATTCAGCAAACAGGACACTAATAATCAATTCGGACATCAGGCCCAGCATGGCCACCACTCGGCTCGACGGCACTCTTAAGCCCTTCAAAGGCAACACAGAGCACACATTGAATGAGCAAAACAATCACTTAACTATCATTTCTTGGAATGTGGCAGGCCTCCAGAAACTGATCAAGATAAAATCTGCCTTAGAGTACCTTCAAAGCAATGAGATCATTTGTCTCCAGGAGACATGGGCAACGTCTACCACAACTCTTCCTGGGTACTTTGAAATCCACGTCCCGGCTTCTAGACGCAATATTTTTGGTCGGCCAATGTGTGGCCTATCTGTCTATATTAAATACTCCCGAAGGCTGGAAGTTGCGACACTTGCACCCCTTTCATCTGGAATCCAAGCACTACTTATCAACGGAATAAAAAACAATCATCTACTGCTTCAATTGCTTCTACTTAACTGTTATGTCAATCCCGCTCTGCACCAGAGAAACCAAGCACTTGACGATCAGGCAGCCGTCATTGGAGATCTCCTTATCAATACCCTTATCACAATCCACTTATAGTTGGGGACTTTAACAACAGATCGCTTGGCAAGTCGGGAAAGGATAATAAACAACCTAAAGAGGTTGCTGCATTACATACCTTATTTGACACCTGCTCTATACTATCCGCTCAGAACCTTAAGAAAGCAAAGGACCAAACATGGGCCCGCTCCCAACATATTGGAACATCTCTACAATTGACTACTTATTTGTCAGCAACACACTAGCTTTACAGCTGAATGACTTCAACATTGTCAATCGAGCAGAGAGCAATCACAGGCCTCTTAGAGCATCCTTCAGTATCTCCACTGCTGCATCCCGCAAGTTTACACCAATAGGTGAACCTACTGGTGAAGAACGCAATAAAGTCCCCCGCAGGATAAAGTGGACTATTAATCTTGGCACAAAATTGTCCGTATGGACAATTAAAAATGAACAGTTAAAAACCTCACTGAGTCCGCAGGCCCTTTTAGATCACTAGCCCATCCTCTTACGGACTTGCATTTGGTGTTGGGTGGAACATCGGACGTTCGTCAAAAGCAGGGACCAAACCACCCAACCGGCATTTGAATAAGGAAATGCTGGCAGGTAAATGGAAGTTTTGCCAGGCCCCAAAAGCTATACAAAGAGGGGACAAAGCATTGTAGGGTGCTGCCACTGGATCCTCTCGGGCCGTCCATAAGAAACATGCATGGGAGGAACGCATTAAACGAACATAGGCCACCTGGCTCGAAATTTTCATCCTTCTTAAAGGAAAAAATCCAGGTCCATTCTGGATACATGTCAATGAAATCAGTAATCGCTGCCAGCCTAAGGAGAATGGGGTAGCTGAGAATATCTGGGTCAATAATATCAAACAGCTGTACAGCGATGAGGCAGGGGTGCTGCAAGCCCTTCACTCTTCTCAGTTACCAAATTTCGAACACATTCAGGGTCCAGATATTCAAGAAGTTGAGGTAATTAAAATCATCAGTCGTATGAGGAACGACTGCTCGCCGGGGCCCAATGGAATACCCGCTGCAGTCTTTAAATCAAATCAGTCTTTTTTGGCAGAGCTCCTCACGCCGCTTTTCAAATAAGCCTTTCTCACAGCAACGACTGTAATAGGTTTGCCCTTAGAGCGGCTGCAGTGACGAGGACATTAGCGCAGCTGACGAGGATGACATTTGGAGAAAGGTGACCCAGGGGGTCAACCAATCAATCAATTAGCGGGATTTATAGAGCGCATCAGCTACTCAGTGAGTGTCCTGGTGCTAGATGGAAGACTGATCCAACTACTAACTGTCTTATTGGAAAGCAAGCCGGAAGAGCCAAGTCTTAAGAAGTCGCTTGAAAACCAGTATAACCTTTGTGGCGCAAAGATGCTGAGGAACAGCATTCTAGTCCTTAGCCGCTGGGTAGGAGTAGGAGATGGCACCCCACTCTGTCCTTCTGAATTGTGAGATCACCACCATCAAGGAACTGGGTGAACGGAGTGTTCTAGTGAATCTGTCAGATAAGTACTGGGGGCCCACATGATAAAAACCTCTGTGTGTCAGTACTAGTCCTTCTAACCTAAAACGTTCCTCGATAGGCAGCCAGTGTAGTTCTTCAAGCCCAGTTGAATATGGACTCTCCTTGAGAGTTTCAGCAGAAGGCGTGCTGCGGCATTCTAGAGTAACTGGAGTCTCTTCAGGAAATAAGCCTGAAGACCCCAGTAGAGAGCATTGGCATTGTGCAGCCGTGAGGTGATCAGGGCCTGTATCACCATTTTCTGCTGATGATGATGAAGAAGGTAAAGGAGCCACTTTAGAACTTTTAGGAGTCCAAAGCAGGACCCTACTACACCAGCCACCTGGGGGGCAAATGTGGCAGGGTTATGAAATTTCCCCCCTCGATTGCGTGCCATGGTGGCTTGGGTGGGAGGAGGGCACACAACTCGGCCAGCAGTCGTCGTCCCAGCAGGGAGGTGATAGACGGAAGGGCAGAAGGTTACTGGAGAGCATCCACTGAAACGCTGCACTGATGTAGGTCTTAAAATTACTCAAAGTGTTTGGGAAGTTTTTTGTCTAAGGTGAGGAGAATTTGTTGTCATTTGTGAATGGTGCTGAAACTGGGGCTGAAGCCCGACTGAGAAGAATGTTTGTAATTTTGTGGAACCTTATGTAAAGCGCTCTGATACCTCCGGGTCTAGCCAGTGCTATATAAAACTCTAATAAAATAAATAAAGCTTATTCTGGTCAAGCAAGCCGGAAAGTTGGCAGTTGATAAGCTTTTCTAAGATCTTAGCAAAGGCCGGCAGCATGGAGATTGGTCTGAAATTGGAAAGGTTAGATATGTCCAATGATGGCTTTTTTAGAAGAGGAATTAGTTTAGCAGCTGGGGACTGTTGCAGTCTGAATGGACATGTTTATAAACTGATCTAAGGAGGGGTTGATTGCTGCAGAGTTAGAAACAAGGATATGAGGAGGGCATGGATCATCGGGGGAACCTAATTTGCAGTTTCTTGGGCCATTAACAGACTCCTCCTGGTAATGGATGTGAACTCCTGCAGGAAGTGAGACAGGGTCATTAGAGGAGTCTCCTGCAGAACACTGGGTTCAGTACTAACCATGGGGTCAGAGTTCCCAACTCGCAATGAGTCTCCAATAGTTGTTATTTTAGCGTCAAAAAGTCTGATAGTCGTGTACACAACTTAGAAGAGGCAGCTAATCTAATGGCTGAAGCAAAGCATCGGATTGGATACATTTTTTGACAGTTTTAAATACCTCACCAGCTTTATTGTGGGAGTCAGCAATTTGGACTGTAAAGAAGTCTGCTTGGGCTTTCTTGATTATGCGATGATCTTTGCTTAGCTGCAAAGATTTGAGGCCCCCTGCTATTAATAGAAGTTCACCTAGGCAGGGAAATACATACTGTAAAGTTCCTAGGGCAACTTCAATACATGTTTAAAAATACATAATGATATTATATTCAAGGGAAGAGACCATCACTCAATGTTAGAAAAATACAAATATATATTTTATTTAAATACTCTCTTCGATGATTATGCAATATTTTGATATTTATAACAGAGAAATCAACATTTCAGTCTACAGACATACCACATTCATCCATTTATCTGTACACACAAATCACATACATGTTTGGCTTATTTTAAATGTTCTGTATATCTGATATGCAATAATTGTAAACAGACAACAATACAATATTCCAGTTATAATGACATGATTGCACTATTTATATATCCAAGCAGAAGATGCACCAATGAGAGGTGTGGCAATTATTCATCATTCAGTATGATCTTTGCTTAGAGCATTTTTATAGGCTATTTTGTCCTGAGGGAGATAAAATGTTGTCCAACCTCTTTCTAGTTTTTTGCATTGTTTACATAACTCTTTGAATTCATCAGTAAACCAGGTAGCAAACTGCCGTTTATCCTTGGCGGGAGCCTCTCTGGGTTTAATGGGGGCAATGGTATCAGCTGTCTGTATAATCCAGGCGTTTACCAACAGAGCATTGGTGTCAATGTCTCTGCTCATGTGTGGTGCATGCTCACTTAGAGAGAGACTAAACGGTGGGGGAGAAACTGTGGCCTAGTTTCTAAGGGATAGTGGGAGACAAATCCTATGTCAATGTGGGCCATGTTCCACCCTCCATTTAAAGTGTATGAAAGCATGTGTGGACTATTCATTGTGTTTAATCTCTAGAACCCTAACTTATCCATTAGAGAAAATGGGGTCAGGATATGGCCTGCTACATGGGTGGGCTAGGTCACGAATTGTTGCATATTCCAGGAGGACATGTTTTCCAATAGAAGGCAACCGTGTGGGTCTGAGGCTAAATCCACATGTATATTTAAGTTGCAGATAGAGGGTAGGACAAGGCAGGGTGTATTAGACCTACCTTTACAGGAGGTGGGGCAGCAGCACCCCCACCCCAGCGTCACCATACATTTAATGGAAAGTTTAAACATACTTTTTAGCCCCACAGTATGGTGCATCAATAAGGATAATTCACTCTGTGGAACATGGGCAGCATCCTGGGACTGGCCCAGGCACCAAAATGACAGCAGCTAGGAACACAAGGAATGGAGAGTCTGAAAATGTACAGAAGCGCACATCTGTGAATACCACACCACTGTGCACACTGTGATGAGTGTCTCAACTCAGCAAAAAGGTCCAAGTTTTAAATATATTATATATACACACCAGAGTGGTGTGGATGTGATGACATCACAATGATGTGACACATGCTTGGGTAGGCCCAGAAAGGTCCACAGCCATGCAAAATCCAAGGCATAATTGTGTTTAGGACATCTGCCTGGTGGATGACAGCAAGAGTCCCAGGCCCCACAAATAAGTGCTGGCGGGACCCACCGGACCAATTAAACACCTATTACATTATGACCAGTGGAAGTCTGTGCTGCCACACACACACACACACAAACACACGCACGCACTCGGAACAAATGCTATGAGCTCAGAAAGACGAAAAATGAGAAGTGGAAGAGACGCTACTATTGCAAAGCTGCTCACAGAGCTTGTTTTTGGTTTTCTTGCATGTTTATGTGTCTGGCCCCACTTGCTATTGTTCTTTATGTTACTTCATTATATTAATCCATTGACTGTCACTGCTGAGAGTTTGTTATGTTAGTCAATTTTTCTTTATTGGTGTAACCATTTGAGTTTCCTATTGTTTATTATATTTACATGTAGCTGTATTGCAGTGAGGAGGGCGTCAAGCTCCTTCTTTAACTTCCTTTCCTTTGTTGAGGGTGGCATTAAGTTGCTGGCTCCACGCTACTACACCATGTTGTCTAGAGATTCGCTCAGCCCACCTGATCTGCTCACCACAGCAATCTTGTTTTCTGGCCCTCAGCGGAGCACATGTGCAGCTGATATGTGCAGCAGCCACACCACTGTTGCAGCTTAGATGTGCTAAAGGCAAATCCACCTGTGCCCTTCCATGATCCTGCCAGGCTCAGGGCCAGGGATGATGCCAGACACTCCGCTTTCCAAATCAAGATGAAAAAGGAATTAATTATCTTCCTTCATGATGGACTTTTGAGCACAAAAATGCCTGAGTCTCTTGCTAACCTACCCTCTTCTTGTCAATACCTTGCTGACAATACATTTGCAGGCTCCACCCCTGCTTTCAATCTAACATTTTGCACAGCCACACTTAACCAAGCTTGCACCAGGTGCTCCATCTGTATGTATGGTCATACATTTACTCACCTCTCTTGTGCTTTACTCAAAGTTCACTCACTAGCCATGCCATTGACAGTCACACTCTTATAGAGCACAAGTTCAGTGTAATGTTCAGTACTTAGATGTGTCATAAAGACCAATCTGTTCCAGACTTCGCACCCCATCTTTCAGTCATTTTAGAAAGAAGACCCTGGGGATTCCAATAAGGCTCCTCTTTGAGCTCACCTCCTTTTAATATTATATTTTTCTTCTTGCCACCCTCATTCAATCCTTCAGTTTACTTTTTTATACCTATTCAGTTGACACTGAATAGATCCTGAGCCTAGATGTCTACCAGCATCTCTATCATTCCCAGTTTAAGGACTGTGAGCAAACAGTTGCTACATTGAAACAAAGGTCGTAGGCCCAGATTTACTAAGAGCTTGTGTTGCCCTTAAGTGAGATTTACTATAGTACACAGCGCCACCTTGCGCGGCATAGTAAATCTGGAATAGCACACGGAAGCGCAAGTTGCTGCATGTGAGTGTGCTGGTGAGTGTATGATTATTGAATCAGTGCAATATGGGACCACAAGCTCCAGAAAACCTCCAGGGCACTCCCAGCTTGCTGCCAAAAGCCAGCAATTAGGGTATAAAAGCCCCCCACCTCGGATTGTCAGATGCTTGACAATCTGAGTCGGCGTCGGATTCCGGCATTGATGATTTTGCGGGCATTGTCCGAAACCCCCCAGGAGCGCAACCCGTTCTCTACTGTATCCCCTGGACCTTCCTTCACGCTCCAGAGCGCTAGCCTGCTGCAGACTGATATTAAGTTTGTGTTTAGGCGAGGTGCTTGGAGCTACGCCACAGCTAAGTACTATTGGCTTTTGTTTTCTTGCTTATTGACGCTTTGGCGTTCACCGGCTTTTGTACTTCTGATTGTTCATGTAAGGCTGTTCTTCTACTCTGCTATTGCCCTTATCATGACGACATCCCAAGGTTGCTTGCTATGTGTGAGGAATGTGAGTATGTATTGTTACATTGGCACATACTGACGCACTGAGATTGAGGACATACTGCTTATGCATGTGTTTGTTTTGTCTTACTGCAGATTACATTTGCCAAGCTACCTGTCCCAGAGAGAATAGGACTGGGTCCTCCGTACCTCAGGGAACGACGCAGTCAACTCCTCCACAGCTGTTTCTTTCTTTGTTATTTTATCCCTTTTTTCCTTTTCCCCTACGTGGTATCTTTTGAACGAGCTGTGCATCCTTCACTCCCAGGAGACACCATCGGGGGATAAGGTTACCTTGCATCGTACATCGCCCCTGCTGGCCGCTTGCTTCAGGTTAGTGGTGATCGATCTGACTTCCTGACAGCTTCACTCACATTTCACAGTTTCACACCTAAAGAGTGCTTTTGGTACTAATGCACCAACTGCAGACATTTTCCTAGTGCTACCGTGCTACGAATGTGCCTTACGGCGCAGCATTCAAGACTCACCTTGTTTAGCACATGTTGCCAGTTCTCTAGGTACTACAGATGCTTCTTTGATTTTTAGTGTATTGAGAACTCATTCACTATGAGTTTCCACCTCAATGCATGATGTAATGCGTAAAGACATACAGAATCCAGAACTCTGAATGAATGAACAAATGAAAAGGGATGTATAGAGATTACAGATGCTCCTGAGAGTGTCCCTGCTCTAATGACTTACACCAAGAGGACAGTTAATCCAGAGCGAATAACCAAGTTTTTCTTGAAACCAGACTCAGAATAAAAAGAATGGAGTTCAAACAGAATTTGATTCCAGGCCTTTGCTGCAAGATAGGAGAAGGAGCGGCCGCTCCTCCTGACTAGTCTGATCCTAGGGACTACAGCCAAACAAGACTGAGAGGAGCGTACGGTCCTAGCCGGAGAATAGAAAGTGAGTCTCTAGATTAGATACTGAGGGTCAACCATAGACAGGGTCCTATGAGCTATGACTAAAGATTTAAAAAAGATTTTCTTCTTTACCGAAAACCAATGTAAAGAACGCAAGTAGGGCAACATAGGCGTCTGATGCGGAAGACTTAGAATCAGCCAAGTGTCATCATTCTGAACAACCTGAAGTCTTGTGATCAGAAAATTGGGGAGACACAAATATAGAACATTGGCATAGTCCAGCCTAGAAATGATAAGGGTATGGACCACCATTTTCCTAGAAGACAACAGAAGAAGAAAGAGAAACTTCTTTACGGCTTGTAGGAGACCAAAGCATGTTTCTACCACCGAAGATACCTGCAGTTAAAAGGGTAAGAGGCTATCAAACCCCACTCCCAGATTTATTACAACCATTGAAAGTGATGGCAGAGGCAAGCCCTGATCAGACCAACAGTTGAGCCACCCATCCTCATAAAAAGACCCATAAAAAAGAATCTCTGTCTTATCCGTATTGCATAGAAGATAACTGGCATTGCTTTTCCACCTTGAGGGTGTGCTGATACAAGTGAATGCTAGTTTGTAACATTTTGCTAATAATATTTTAATAGTGGCAGACCTATGTTAACCTTTTTTGTTTAATATTCGCAGCACTATCAACTATCCATAGTAAAGTAGTACTGTAAACTGTGCCTTAAGTAGAGGCAAGGAAAAGCCTCTATAGACTTATACAATCAGATAGAGAATTTCAAGGCCAATTGTGCACATGTAAATCAATCCTAATGCAATTAACGATTGTTGTATAAACTGCTCCCTTTTCCACCACAATGATGCTACGCTTAATATATCACCTCCAGCACGCAGGATAAACTAGACTGCGGATGCATTCCAACGCAATGGGTGAAGATCAAGCAGCACAAGAGGCATTTTCTGTCTCTTCCTTTCCTCTTTCCCTCACCCACTTATTGTTCACCCATGATAATTTGTGGCAGTACTGGAAAGAGAATGAAACAACGATTTTGCTTGTTATACCTCATTTTCAAGTGGAAAACGTTGAATAGAAGGCATTTATTTCACCCTTAAAATACGTCTGCCCTGGTTAATCATACTTACCGCTTGAAGTAAACACCTCAATGATATCCAGCAACTTGTAATTGTGACCTAAATGCAGACATAGAATAATTACAATGGTGTCTGAACATAGCCAGAAATCATACATTTTCTTGGTGATTTAGTTAACATTCAGTATTAGACCCGTGATTAATCAGTAAGTGAACTACCTTAAGTTCCACAAGATTTTGGTAGGATATCTATTATATTAATTTCATATACAATGTAACATCTCTCTAATGTCTTACACGTTACTTCTGGGGCTTTTTGAATGGCAGCTTATAAAGCAATAACACCTTGATCCTTTGACAACTGTGATGGCCTTTACCACACTTATTGCTGCTCATTTTTATTAACTTTAGATGAATAAAAGGCATACGTCTCGTTTTAACTTTAGACTTAATAGTTGCCTGCAATTCTCTCCTGCTTACTCTGCTCATTGAAAGGTTAAGCTATTTAACCACTTATTTCACCTTCCTTTGTGTTGTTGTTACTGAGTATTTTAAATGTGTCCTTGTTTCTGACAATGACTATGTGTATTGTGCTGTTGATAAATAACAATTTCTGCTATAACATTTTGCCTTTAGGTAATTAAATGATTATGGCAGGAACATTTAAAGAGAATTATAGTTTTCTTCATGAATCTCATCTGTAGTGATTAACTATTTGTTGGTAAGTATGTTGATTTAATATGCAGTGTGTGTTTGTGGGACTGTATGTAATGCCGAGTTTAAATAAGTTAGACATCGTTGATAAATGCACTTCATTTTATGTAATTTACAAATATGTTGCTGCTTCGCATGCGCTTTGATTCTCTGCCTTTGCTGTCTGTATCCTTCTTCCCTCCTTTACTGCTTCTCCTTTCTTTCACTTGTTTGCTGCTCCTCTGCCTCATGTTCAAACATCTCTGCCTCTTCCTTGCACCTCTCCCCCAACAACATCTTCAACAGTTTCAGGGTGGCACCCCCTAGAGGCCACACACGAGCACTCCTTTCACAGGTGTGCCGCACACTTGTGTTACACTCTATATTTATGCTGGGGGCACACACTCCTACCATTGGCCACTCCCCTTACCTCCCACAGCTGCTGTTTCCTCTACCATTGCTTTGATTTAAACACTCCCTCAGCTCCCTCTCTTGTTTTATTTCCTTCCCCTCCACTTATTCCTTCTAACCAGTCACGTCTTCATGCTCCAACTTCCTTTTGAAATCTTCAGCTGTTTGTCTCAACTCATCCTTTCACCAAAAAAGTGGACATCTTAAATATGCTTTTATGTACAACCTTTTATGATTTTAATGTACCCTCATAAATATCGCTTATATTTTCTTCAGGCAGTTATACTACATATTGAAGGTTAGTGGCATCATCCATTGATGTCATTTGAGGGTTGCTCCTGGTGAACCCTGGCACTGACTTTGCCACCCCCTTGGCCTCTGATGTGGCTAATCAGTGGTAGGAACACAGGGGCAGCTCATCTTTATGGACGTCGGTTGGGGCAAAGGGGCTCCACTTTTGTGTTATGTCTAGTTATTATTACACTAATAGTGAATAATGCTACATTATTTACAGTTAGTTTAATAAAGAATGGAGTACAATTAGCTGGAATATGACCCTTCTAGACAGCTTAGGTAAGTTAAAAAATAATTTTAAATGTATGGTGCGCGCAGTTTGTGGGTCAGTGCGTTTATGTGAGAGAGTGTGAATGTGCGTGTATGAGTAAGTATGTGTGCCTGAGTGAAAATAATGGTTAAATGGCATGCAATGTCATTTCCACTACCCCAGGCATTTTGGTGAATTGATGTTCCAGGCATAATCTTGCAAATTATACCATTAAACCCCATTGATCTGGCAATTCCAAGCAATTTTAGACCAGGTAATATCAGATTCACACAGTTATTTTCCATTCCATGGGGTTTAACTTGTAATTGCGCAGTACTTGGACGGAGTTGCTGCATGGTACTGATATTTACGGGTGCGCAGTTTGCACCCAGCCAGTACTATCCAAACCATAGTGAGTGCCATAGTGTGTGCATCAGGTTGTTCAATTTGTGGTCGAGAGTTATGGTTTTGTATTAGTGAAAACAAATGGTTCACAATGCAGAGATGACCCAATAAAGTATCTGCATTGTCTGGGCGGTGCTTGAGCACTCAAGGGTATCATCTAGGGGGCTAAGCAGAATGGTGAATCTGTTATGGCAACTGTGTTATATTTATTTATTTTTTAACTGTATAGAGTGCTACTTTCACACACACAAGTTAAAAAGATATAAGTACAACTATTTAGGCACTTCATGACAGCATCTTCAAATTGAGCAAGCCTGTGTGAAAGAAACAGAGCATAAAAACAATAGCTTATAATAGAAAAGGCCATCGCACCTAGAGGGCACCTATATTTAATGTTTTTTTTTTTTTATTGGTTTGAATCGCTTCAAAAAGTCTTAGCATCTCGCATTCAGATAAAACCCATCGCACTATTTTGTTGCAGCTGTAGGAGAGCCCTTCACAAATATACAACAGTATTAATTATGCGACTTTTCTGATGATCCAATACATGTAAATATGAACTAGTTGTAAAACATATTTATCTCATTTATGAAGATTGCACTAAACCATATTATCTGTTCATAAGCATATACAAAGTGATTGTTGCTGAGACAACCTCAGATTGCATGGATCACTCGTTCCACCTCACTTATCCATTCAAGGTTGTTGCACCCCATTTCCAATACGGATTTTTCTAATAAATGAGTCTAAATCTTGCCCTTATGTCAAATCCCATGAGTACGCTAGTTATTCCTACCAATCAACTTTATCTAAATACTTCAGATAATTTTCCCATTTAGCACCCCCGTTATGAGTAGCCCAGAGCACGGGGGACACTACTCCAGGCAAAACTAACTTTTCTGGTGTATTTGGGCTTCTTTTACAGGCCTATAAACTATGGACTCAATATTTCTGGGCCTGAAACACAAGACCTGATCCTTTCAATGGAGCTTAGGGGGCTGCAGGTAGCTGATGCGACTGGCCCCTCTAACTCTCTAACTGCATTATGGGGCAAGTGTGTGCCTCCCCCTCAACCTGCCCACCTCCAGCCCACTCCTCCTGCCATCCACACTATGGACCTCTGAAAAGCCCACACACTGATTTACCATCAGCACCAAGCAGGTTGTACATGGTTGCAGAATTCAGCCCATTAATTTCCATGAAGAGGAAAAGCACGTAGGGGCCTATTCACAAAGGTAATCTTAGAAGTGAGTGAATCTACACTTGTAAGTTTACTTTTACACTTCTGATTAAGTTTACTACTTTGGGCTGTTCTCCATTTCCGAGTGTAATGTTACTCAAAAGTGTAGACCTAAATGTCCTCACCCCCTGAAATAGGGGTGGAGTCAGTTAAAATGTCGAATACAACCATAAAGTTACTGCTATTAGTTGTTTTATACCCGTATTTGATGTTCCATGCAACTGGCAGAGACCTCTGCTACTGGAGTGGGGATCCAGCCCATATTCAAACCAGCTATTTTGCACACATTTATTACCACCACGGTACGATTTATCAGCAGGGCTGTCAGCCTCCCCTGCATAGAAAGAGTAAAAATCCTGCATCTCACATTTGCATCTGCCTATGTGCAATGGGGGTTCATCTTTGGCCTTAAAGGCTTATTCATTAACAACTAGCAGAAGTGCTGCTAGCTAATAGTAGCGCACATTAGAGAGGAAAATCCCACCATTTAATTTTCTTCTTACACAGTGCGGTCAGTGGAACCTAAATGCCCAGTCGTTGCACAGGAAACAACAAAAGAGTGCCTCCACTTCCCCTAATAAGTTGCTTGGGACCCAAAAGTAAGTATTCTGTAATATATACTAAAACCTGGCAACTTCAACCAACCATCTTAAGTAATACATCTCTCTGTAAGCAGGTATAATGGCAGGAAAATCCACCTCACAGTTAATTTCTTGAAACAGTTTAAAAGAAACTCCAGGCATAAAGCCTGTTTTCATCCCAAGTCATGAACACCCCCAGATTCTTAAAATCCTTCGATCTTGAAGACAGATGCAATTCGCTGTGCTGTCTGTCAGTCATTTACGAAAATAGTACTTTAAGATAAATGAACAGCCATCTCACAAAATCTAATGCCTTTCCACGTTCAATGTTAGGATCGCAATTGACTCAGTAACCCATCTAGACGCATGAATGCAGTTTTGTAGCTACATGAAGTTCAGCCTGGTGGACCTCCTGGGCATGAATCCTGAATCATTTGGGTTCACAAAATTCTTCCACCGGCCCCAAAAATCAGTTACCTAGCAGTGTGAGAAGGTCCTTTGCCTCGACATTCATAAGTGTGATTGGACGTTACAATGCTCATCCATCTTAAGTTGACGATTTCTTAGATATTTCTGAAATATAAACTTTGATGCTGATAGATGAACAGCTGCTCATTCCAAAGCTTAGGGCCAGATTATGAAAATGAACGAAATCGAGATGGAGCACAAGTAGTGTAAGGACAGCTATGAAATCTTTGACCAGTTAAGTGAAAGTTACAAGCTGGTTGAGAAACAGCTAATAGTTCAGAGCAATAATCTGGTGCAAGAGAGTATATGCACTTAAAAACAATACATAGTTAATGATATTGACAACTGTAGGAAATCGGTTATCAGGGAAGACATACAAAATAAGACATACTATTAGCTAAATTGTTGCTGCTGTATAAGAAGACACCACAAGAAGAAAGGCTAAATTGCGGAGGACGAAAAGAATATGGCACAACACTTCATAATGATGAACAGTAATCCACGTGTGTTAGAACCAGTGACTGAATGAGAAGTTTCATATGAAGCTGGAGAGGAAGAAAATAACTCATCACTTTGATAACTGAAATTTGCATGTGTGATAGCCAGTGGGGTAATAATAGACCCTGCAGCCCCTGAGGTGCAAGCCGAGCTTCAGGGGGCCCCCACTGTGAGTGTGCATTGGTAGGGGGGCCCTGGCTGAGAGCTCCTGGCTGGGTCTGGAGCATGGGGAGCCACCTCCAAGTACTTTGCAGGGGGCCCCATCAAGTTTCATAACGCCACTCGTTATAGCAGAGAAGTTTGATTTTGAATTGACAAATCAGATTCAAAACAATGAAAAGTATCACAAATATTACCCCAAGTTAAGGGCCTTGACAGAGGGTCTCAAAACAGCAGGAGGAAAAAAGATTAAAGGGGGAGAAAATAATCTTCAGAGACAAGAACAAATATTAATTATGTTTTTTGAGAGGTTAACTGGAGAAAAAGGTAAGTCCTCCAAGATTCAAGTAGAGAGACAAGTGGAAAGTGCACATGCGTAGAACCGGTGAACACCAGATATGAAAAATAAGCTTTCATCTCCATAAAACTATGCACTAGGGATAATATAAAGAGAAAAAAGTAGAGGGCGAAGCACTGACCTCAAGAAACGCCAGACCTAAGTATTGTATTGTATTGTATTGCATATTTATATAGCGCATGCTGCCACCCTGCGGGTATCCTGGCGCTGTCACTTAGCAGAGGAATTCGTCAGTCTACAGTGCTTCTCAACCTAAGGAATGGCATTATCATTCCTAGGGAAGAGCCATGTTTTCAGATTTTTCTGAAGCAAAGCAGGGTATCAGCTTGTCTGATCTTCTGGGGGAGTTCGTTCCACAGGCGGGAGGCCGCATTGCTGAAGGCCCTTCCTCCCATCCTGGATTTTTAAATCTAGTGGTATTAACCAGATTGGCGCCAGAAGATCGAAGAGGTCTAGTCGGCTTGTACCATGTAAATCTATCCTGCATAGGGAGGGGCCCAAGCCATGTGCCGCTCTAAACACTATGCATAGAGATTTAAAACTAACTCTGTCCTTAACTGGTAGCCAGTGTAGCTCTCTTAGAGCCAGCGTGGTCGAGGACCTGCGTTGCCTTCCCAATGCCAGCTTAGCTGCCATGGACTGGACTCTCTGCAATCCCTGCAGGATATACTGCGGGGCTCCCAAATATAGGGAGTTGCAGTAGTCCAGTCTGCTCAGGATTGCACTCCTTACTACCAAGGGTCTGGTTTCATCTGGCAGTAAGGGGAGGATCTTCCGCAGTGCCTTTAATAGGGCAAAGCAGACACTGGTTGTTTTATTGGCCTGTGATGCCATCTGGAGGTTGTCATCGATCAGGACACCTAAGTTGCGGACCGTTTTAACTGAGGACAGAGATTTATCTCCAGGGGAGAATTTAATCTCCGTCGGTATCTGATGCGTCAATTTGGCAGTATTACAATACACCACTTCCGTTTTTTCCCTATTAAATTGCAGAGAATTTTCTCTAAGCCAGCCAGATGTCTGGCGCATGCATTCTTGTAAGGTATCCATGGTCACTGCATCTTTCCCTCCCATGGAGAAAACTAGTTGAGTGTCGTCAGCATAATTAACCAGGTCGATCCCAAAAGATTTTATTAGGGAAATCAGTGGGCACAGATATATATTGAAGAGGATGGGACTAATTGCCGAACCCTGTGGCATTCCATGGCGAACCTGGGATTTGGGAGAGGCATACGGCGTCATGGTTACCATCTGCTGTCTCTCAGTGAGGTATGATTGTAGCCACTTCAGTGCCCGGCCTTTCACCCCTGCCCTCTCCAATCTTCCCAGCAACACTGCATGGCTTACTGTGTCGAAGGCGGCCGACATATCTAACAGTACTAGTACCGAGGCGTTCCCATTGTCGGCTCGCATTCGAAGATTATCCATTACAGTTGCCAGGGCTGTTTCTGTCCCATGACCTGGTCGGAATCCAAATTGATCCCTATCTAGAAGGTTGTTCTCCTCCAGATAGCATGACAGAGACTTACTAACTATTTTCTCCAAGATTTTTATAGGGTATGGCAGTAGTGATATAGGCCTAAAATTAGCCGGGTCCGTGGGATCCGATGATGGTTTCTTTAGCAGGGGAGTTACCACTGCCTGCTTCCAGATCTCCGGGACCACTCCTTCCTCTAGGGACTGGTTGCAGATCAGTCGCAACCGGGGGAATAGATCTTACCCCCAAGACTTCCAGATCTTGTGTGGGAGGGGGTCTAGAGGGGATCCAGAGGATACATTTTGGGCGGTACTGTCAAAGAGCTCCTTGGTAAGTAGTGGAAAACATTCCAAGGATGTTTCTGCCCAAGATTCCCCTGCAAATGAGTGAGGTGAGGTGTCTCTGCTGCTGATGTTATCCTGATTCAGCTCTCCAACAATTTTAGCGACCTTATCTTCCAAGTGAGTGGCAATCTTGTCACAAAGGTTTTGTGATGCCACCACTTTATTACTAGTGCAGGTGGGGTTAGTGAGGTCCCTTACGATCTTAAAAAGGGTTTTTGTACTGTTTGAGGCATGTATGATGGAGTCAGCTATATAGAGTGCCTTGGCCTTGGCAATATCCTCCTTGTAATGGGCTTGAGTGGCCCTCAGCGCTTTTTTGTCCAATTCGGAGTAAGACTTCCGCCATCTCCTCTCAGCCTTTCTGCACATATTTCGCAGAAGTTTCAGTTCCTCAGTATACCAGGGAGCTGAGGGTTTGCGCCTAGTCTTAATTTTTTTTAAAGGGGCTCTTACATCCAGAGCATCTGTGATATCCTTACAGTAGGTTTGATAGTTTCTATCTACTGAGTACTCAGGGGAAAAAGGGGTTTTCATCGGTAATAGTGGAGCTGAGCTGTTTCTTGCTAATTTGGCCCAGTCCCTGCCTATCCGAAATGCAGTTGAGCTGACATTTTTTTGTCCTGTTCTAGGTATGGATATTTTAAAATGGACTAGCGAGTGATCGGACCAGCTCTGGGGTAAAATGTTAAGAACCTCTGTCTCTGCTTGGTCAGCATACAGCAGATCCAATATATGACCTTCTAGGTGAGTAGGGCCTTGTACAAGCTGAAGCAGGTTGAAACTTTCACAGATTTGATTAAGATCTCTTAAATGGTTCCCTAAAGTACCATTGTCCCATAAGTTAAAGTCCCCCAAGAATATTATTCTAGAGTGCGTCAAGCTTAAGACAGCTATGGTGTCTAGTAGTTTTTGGTATTGTGTAACAGACCCAGGAGGTCTGTAACATACCATTCCTGATAGCAGTCTTCCTCCAGTCCCCTGTATTGAGAAGCCTAGCGTCTCAATCCCTACAACCTCATCGACCATAAGAGGAGCGAAGTTCCATATTTCCTTATAGATGACCCCGACCCCCCCTCCTCTTCCAGAGGTCCTGGGTTTGTGGAAGACTCTGTATCCCTCTGGGCACGCAAGGCCCAGTTCGACCATTGAGTTGTTGCTGGTCCAGGTCTCTGTGAGAAATAGTGCATCAAGGTCCATATCTTCTAAAAGATTGGATATATCTTGATGATGTTTTACTAAAGATCTGCAGTTGACAAGTGACACAGAAAAAGTGACGAAAATCACAAGGAGGGACAGAGGGCAAATCAAGGTCCAGCACACGCGCCCCCTGGAATGTAGGTTTGCATACAGGTATGCAGTTCCTCTAAAATGAATGTCAGGAGTGCCTGAGGGATCAAGAAGGGGGATCTGATCCTTCAGGAGCAAGAGCCCTCACACACCCCAAGGGGTGTCATGCATCATCATAGGGCAGCTCCTCGTTGGGGCGGTGCTGCAATGCCCAACGGGCCCAGCAGGGGGGCTCTTTGTCGGAGTTTTTTTAAACTGCCGTAGTGAAGTATGAGGGTAAGAGTGAGGGTGCAGTGAGAGAGTAGAGGGATGGGTTTAAAAATAACTCAAAGGGAATCTAAGTCAAGCTTTAATGTGTGAGACCCTAGGTTATGTTAAAAACAAATACAAGCCAAAGTGGATATAATGATCCACGTAAGCTCTAAGCACAAGTGTTGGTCAAGTGTTGGTCAACTTGTTTCTTGCTGGTAATGTCATGAATGATCAGGGCAATTCGTCGGGACCTTGAAATAAAACAGCTAAACTGCTCAGAGGGAGGGCGGTCAGAGGTACCATGCCATTCCTAATGCCAGTGGGTATATGATCTACCTTAATACAATCGATAAATCAACCGACCTAGAAGAAAGGAGAAAAAAGGGAAAACAGCAACAAAATTCAATGACAGTATTGGTGCTTGATAGAGGTGCCATGCACAGCTATTGCATGCTTAGGTTCAATGCCCAAAGGGGATAATAGTGTGCCAGTGTTACAAAACATAAGTAATCCAGAAGGTAGTCTACAGTTACATTCAACATGTGGTCACACACAAACTGGTGAGGTCAAGGATGCATACCTCATGGGGAATCCTAGGGGTGTGTGAGTAACGGTATCACCCATTCGTTTACAATATACATGTCGCCAAGTAGACAGCGGGTGTGACGCCGATAAACGAACACCCATTATCGTTAATGAAGTTACAAATAAGTATCCACATAGTGGGTGATGATCATGGACAGCTGACCGAGTGTCATATGCGCAGTGCAGCGTCATAGGAAGGGATTAGCCCACATGATTTAACAAATAAAGGATGGGAGTCAAAGCTCCATGAGCAAAAGCGGAGTCGTGCTAGAAGAGCGTCATCCCGCCTAGATGAAGATAAAAAGGAAGAGACAATTAAACAGGTCAAAAACCTACGCTGAAGCAATTGACCAAGAGGGACAGAGATCCCCACAAAGCATACAAAACCCTTAGGTAGTTAAATTGCGGTTCAGGATTGCCACGGAAAGCGTGCAAACTTCCCCTGGCTCGGCTGCGAGCAAGCACGCCAGACTAGAGGGTACAAGTAGTGGGCGGAGGCTGCATCAGCACGGAGTACCCACGCTACTTGTCTGTCTCATGGTTACTGTGTAGTATCATGGGACATAATGGGCGCCATATTGGAACATGATGGTAGAAAACACGCGCACCATATTGGAGTGGTGCTGTAACTAGGACTAGGTGAGAGTGGCCTATTAATCACTAAAGAGTGACAAGGTCAAATTATAGCGGCAGTGTGGGTAAGAGCCATATAATTTGATTTCACAGATGACTCGTATTTATAACAAGAGAATAATATTTTGACCCCACAGTGCGCATGAGTAGATGGTCGTACTTTGCCCCTGGTTGGGGGTGCACTGTGTTTGGGCCCTAGCATACCCTCCATTTTGTGAGCCTCCCTCCTCTCTACCTTTGGGGCTTCACAAGATGGTGACTCTGAATCCTTATTGAAAGGAAAAAAGGGCTCTCCTAGCACCGATTTCCATTGAAACTGAGGTAGGACTTGCATTTTGCACTGAAATAAAAGAAAGACTTCCTACCCTATGAACTATCAAGCACTCCTCTGAGTCACAACTGGTCGACCATACTGGAACAGTAACCTTTTGATGTTTCCTTAAGCCTTCACTCCCTAAACTCACACTTCTATTCTCTAATTTGTTCTCTTCATCTGCACTTGCAAAATATTTCCTCTCCCCCTTCCCAGTTCCCACCCTAATTTGGCTCCTTCCCTTTTCTCTGACTACAGCGGTCTCTGAGGGGCATCCGTACAGCACCACTCCGTTTTTACTGTTACAGTATCCGAGGTCTGCAGTATTGACCCCATCTGATGCTTTGATATTACCTGTGTGCTATTGCATATTGTGGTGGCCCTCCCTGTCTAGCGTTTTTCTAACAGAAACCTCCCTGTCCAGCGTTTTTCAAACTGAAACCTCCCTGTCTTAGACTGCTTCTATTCTATTCATGTATCAAATCATGTCTCCAACAAAGCCCCCCCACAATTCCCCTGACCCTGCTCTCGCTAGCCATGGCCCTAACTCGTGGAGCATCATATATCCGTCAAATATCTCTAACACCAAGAAAAATTTCAAACATAAATTATTGAAACTTCACCCTGAAACGCTAAAAGTGGATACCTACCACAGCCTGTCTAGTACCACGAAGAAAACGGACTTTGTATTCTAATCCAAATGCCCGACTAAATGGAAAAACATATTCCTTCCCCACCTTCCTATCACTAAAACAATCAAAATTCTGTATGGAATTAAACTGACGACTACCCCCTCCCTTTCTTTCAATGGGGAAATTGATATATCCATATACAGGACTGTGAACATTCTCATTCAAGCATCTGACCTTCACCCCAACATCTTTGACAGCCATTTCAGCACTATGGCCAATTTGCTCTTTCAACTGGGCCAAAAACCCCTATCACCCCAATTGCCTTTCTCCTCCGTGACTCAACTCACTCTCCCCGATCAGTCTCATCTTCCCCCTCCTATCCTGCCATCATCATTAATGCCCCGCTTGAATTGTTCCTGCAACCCAATCACCCCTTCCGATTCTCACTGCTGTGCCTTGCCCTCCTTACCGACGTATCTGCCCTCTCAAATGGGCAACCTCTCTAACACTATCCTTGATAATTCGCATGCCCTGCCTAGATTCTTGGGCCCATCCTCTAGCCCTGCCTCAGTGAATTCTTGACCTGATTCCTCTCCTCCTAGCGGTACTCCTTCTTCACCCTTGTTGTTGAGGGCCAACCTCTGACTTGGACTCACCTCACAGCGGAGGGCCCCCGCCCCCGTCCCAAGATTGACCGCTCTCTCACCCTGTCTCACCAATGCTCGATCTCCTCCTGTCTCAACCAACTTCCCAGTTTCACCTTCAAACACGCATCCTATACAATTGCCTTCTTTTTGGTCTCCTACTGCTCTCTCCTCTATGTTTAGTGACACGACTACTAACAAAATCCATTCCAAGCGATACGATGAGGTTTATTCCCTGAGTACTCCATCTTACTATCACTCTTCCAACTCTTCCCTGCATCTTACGGCTGAATCTAAGCATATTACTCAGAGGTTATTAAATCCTATTCCGAATGTCATTGACCACCTTCCTAATGTGATGGTTCCCTCCCCCGTTTCTGACCACCCTCCCTTCGTAGGGTTTCCCTCCCCATTCAACACTGACCCTACTTCGTCTCCCCCCACCTTCACTGCGGGAATCCCCCCAAACTCGATTGCACAGATTCTGAACAGAATGGAACTTAAACTCAACTCTCTGGCTACAGAATTAACTCATCTTAGATGGAATCTCTCTAACCTTAACTCCCGGGCACGCCCCTACACTTATGATACTTCTCCCACTAGTTCTCCCTAACTGTAATTTTTTAATCCATTTGGGAAAGCACCCCCACTGTTTGATCTCATTTAATTAATTTATTCATGACATTCCCCTCTCAACTCTGACTTTGTGACTATTGATATGCACTGCGTTGATAAACGTCACCACTGGGATTAGGTCATCTATACAGTAAGGACCATCTACTCATGCACACTGCGGGGTCAAAATATTATTCCCTTGTTATAAATACAAGTCATATGTGAAATCACATTATATGGCTCTTACCCACACTGCTGCTATAATTTGACCTTGTCACTCTTTAGTGATTATTAGGCCACTCTCACCTAGTCCTGGTTACAGCACCACTCCAATATGGCGCGTGTGTTTTCTACCATCATGTTCCAATACGGCGCCCATTATGTCCCATGATACTACACATTAACCATGAGACAGACAAGTAGCGCGGGTACTCCGTGCTGACGTAGCCTCCGCTCACTACTTGTACCCTCTGGTCTGGCGTGCTTGCTGACAGACGAGCATCAGCCAAGCCAGGGGCAGGTCGCACGCTTTCCGTGGCAATCCTGAACCATAAGTTAATTACCTAAGGGTTTCGTATGCTTTGTGGGATCTCTGTCCCTCTTGGTCAATTGTTTCTGCGTAGGCTTTTGACCCATTTAATTGTCTCTTTCTTTTCATCTTTAGCTAGGCAGGACAACACTCTTCTAGCGCGACTCCGCTTTTGCTCATGGAGCTTTGACTCCCCCTCCTTTAGCAGTAAGAGTATTTATTTTTTTAAATCATGTGGGCTAATCCCTTCCTATGACCCTGCACCGCGCATATGACACTCGGTCAGCTGTCCATGATCATCACCCATTACGTGGATACTTCTGTGTAACTTCATTAACGATAATGGGTGTGTTCGTTTATCGGCGTCACATTCGCCGTCTACTTGGCGACATGTATATTGTAAACGAATGGGTGATACCGTTACTCACACAACCCTAGGATTCCCCATGAGGAATACATCCTTGACCTCCCTAGTTTGTGTGTGACCACATGCTGAAATGTAGCTGTAGACTACCTTCTGGCTTACTTATTTTTTGTAACACTGGCGTATTATTATTCCCTTTGGGCATTGAACTTAAGCATGCACTAGCTTTGTATGCCACCTCTATCAAGCACCAACACTTTCAATGAATTTTGTTGCTGTTTTCCCTTTTTTCTCCTTTCTTCTAGGTCGGTTGATTTATCGATTGCATTAAGGTAGATCATATACCCTTTTGCATTGGGAATGGCACGGCACTAGGTAACTTATGTGCCTCTGACCGCCCTCCCTCTGAGTAGTTTAGCTGTTTTATTTCGCGGTCCTGATGAATTGCCCTGATCATTCATGACATTACCGGCAAGAAACATGATGACCAACACTTGACTAACACTTGTGCTTAGAGCTCACGTGGACCATTATATCCACTTTGGCTGTATTTGTTTTTAACATAACCTAGGGTCTCACATATTAAAGCTTGACTTAGATTCCCTTTGAGTTATTTTTAAACCCATCACTCTACTCACTCACTGCACCCTCACTGTTACCCTAATACTTCACTACGGCAGTTTGAAAGAACTCCGGCAAAGAGCCCCCCTGTGGGGCCCGTTGGGCATTGCAGCACCGGCCCAACGAGGAGCTGCCCTATGATGAAGCATGACACCCCTTGGGGTGTGTGAGAGCTCTTGCTCCTGAAGGATCATATCCCCCTTCTTGATCCCTCAGGCACTCCCGACCTTCCTTTTAGAGGAACTGCACACCTGTATGGATACCGAAAAAGTGACGCCTGATGTACAAAGCATTTTTGTGGGTCGTCGGGGTAAACCATTGATCTGCTGCCCGAGGTACAGCTTCCATCCACCTTCTGAACAATGGCTGACAGCATTGGGGGAAACAGACAGTGGTCCAGGGGTCCGCTACGTGCTCTGCCAATGTCATTCACTGATTGCTAACTCTTATTTTTTAAAGCAACCTCTGTAGGGGTAGGCGTCCCTCGAGGAAAATGTTGGAATACTGTGAATTGAGTGATGGAGGTGTGCTCTCTCCCTTGCAGGCCTCCATTGCTGAATTTAAAACCACCAGCAGATGTGTGGAGTTACCACGGATCTCATAATCCTTAACTCCATTACCATGGCTGGCCATGTCATAACTAAGAGGACACTTGTAAGGAGGGCATATTGTGTTGCAAATTCACAGTTGTTTGCAAATTTTCCAATTATATGAGTGTTTGCTTCTATAGATAGATGACAAACGGTACAATTTCTCTCCACCGCACTGCGAGCAAGTTTAGTGGAATACTCAGAGAATTATAAACCATCTCCTGCCTATGGAGTCGATCATTTGATGCATCAAGTCAGCTAATGCTAAATAATTGAATGAAAATGCAAACTCTCTGAACCATGCTAAAAGCATGACGTGTTTGTTCAAATGCAGTACCTGCTTACACCTGGTACTAAACAAATGCAAAGAATTAACATCATCTCAAAAACATGTTACTTTGCCAAAAAATACAATTTATGCTGTAGTGATGAGCATACATTTCCTGATTTCTGGGTGTGAGAATAGCAAAGTAACAAGAGGAGGAGGTGGGAGAGGGATGTAGGCAAAGGTTGGCTCTGTTTGAACAGGATGATGTTCAAATAGTTCGACAGGTTTTGTTGATGCAGCGGAGAGATCCTGCCTGACCTTATCAAGGAACTGTCCTATAATCAGAAGCAATAACTAAGAGCAGCCAGGGATTCCTCAATCATATATGAAGGTGATGTGTTTATTGCTGCAGTTGCCTTCGGTAGTTACCAGCCAACAGTAGCAATGGGAGTAAGTCACAATGTGTAGGATATCTGAACTGTGAATCCTGCAGGCCTACACCTGGATACATAAAGACTTCCTAGATGTGTCCAGCCATATTTCAGCAAAAAAAGGAAGGATTTTCTGAGATAGGCAGTTTTCTAAATGTAATTGGTGTCAAAGATGGAACAAACATCAACATGTCCCCATCACATGTAACACAACACATTAGCCCTGGTTCAGAGTTTGTATGAGTTTACCAACACTTGCACAAACCACAGTTTTCTGAGTTGGGTAGTATACTATTTACTGCATCCGGCAATTACAGATTTCATTGAAAACCTCACACTTTGGCAGATCAAACATGCTGGAATTCAACAGGGGAAAAGCATAGGGTATTTACTGCATCATGAGGATTTGGGTATGTTATGCACGGAAATCTGCATGTTCTTCCTCAAAAACCTGGGGGCATATTTAAGAGAGGAGTTGCATCGCTCTGGCACCACACAACGTGGTGCAAGAGCTACTCAAATCCAAAATGTGATTCATGAAGCCACGCAAGGCCAACTTGCGGCTTCATAAATCACGAGTAACGTAAGGAAGCGCAAATCTCTATGTTGCGTTACTCTTCCCTGGGAAGGTGTTCCATGGGTGCTGCTTGGGTGTTCCCACAGAACTCCAATGGAGTTTGACGCATTCCCAGATTTACAAAAAGTGGTAGACCTGGGAATATGTAAAAAAGATATGCCTTCTCAAGGGAGGAGTACCAAGGAGAAATATCTTTATTTCTCCTCGTTACTTCCTCTTTCTATGTGTGCTTTATTGCGCAGCACATATAGAAAAGGAACATGCCTCTCAGTATTGTTTTTGTGCAGGAAGGTGCTCCTTTCTGCACAAAAACCAACCTTCATACAACGCAGGCACCCTTGCACTATCATGCAAGGGTGCCTGCATTGGCGCGAGCCAGCCAAAACTGCACCAGCGCAGAGACAAAGGCAGGAATGTGCTGTATTCTTTCAAATATGATGTATTCCTACCCTCTCCCTCTAACACAGTACAGCACGGTGACTTGCTGCGCTGCGCTGCACTGCATGACTTCCTCATAAATATGCCCCTTGGTATTAATCGCACCTGATTAATAACACTGTCCATATTGTTTATTTATCAGGTGTGATAAATACCACCTATTCCTACAACAAACTCGGAAACAGGGCCAATGTCAGGTAAAGAAAGCAAAAACCATCTTGGATTACAAAAATTGCGTATACCGTCAATCATATTATTAAAAATAGGGGCGCTCATTATGAGTAGCCTCTAATCATTCCTTTAACTTCTTTGTCCCAGATTTACAATTATTGAAGCTCACAGTAATTCTTGAGTGAGGTAATGATGGGAATGATGTGTTTTTGGGGCATAACATGCTGAAAACAGTCTTACCATGTTGATTTCTGCATGCTTGCTTCATGTATTCCAACCAGAGACTCCCCCTGCTTCGACCAGGTGAAATCTCTGTGTGGAATACCACTTATCAGTGGTCTTCCCCTTGAACTCATAAATATGATGGGCCTTATAACTCCTGCTACAAGTAGATCAGAATTAATCGACCACTCTTAACGAAAGCCATAGTGGCATGATAATATTCCTACATGTTCCAACAGTCTGGAATCCATATTCACTTTGACAGTTGTGAGCTGCTTGTAGGCTACAATTACTATAAAGGTGTATTACAGAGAGGTCACACATCATTCACCATCCAAGACTATCCAGTCATCTCAGACCCATACTGGAGACAGTTCGAATGCATATTTTGGAAGTTTCTTACTTCCTGCCTAGCCCCACTACAGTAAAGCTGTGCGTGGTCAACATTACAGATTTCTGACAGGAGCAGCTGTGTTATGGAGCACAAATATAAATTAACAGAACATCACAAACCAGTCCCAAATTGTTCTGATCCCTGCTTTGAGCAACTCATGCAATACTGAGAAGACAGCAATGGTTAGGGGTCACAGTCTTGTAGCTGCTGGATTTTGGGACTTCCAGACTTGACTGGTCTCCGGGGTTATTAGGGGTGTTTAATTTGCTGCCCCTCTCCTATTAGGTGAGTTTGGGGTTGATTACAGTTGGACCTGGTCCACTGAAGCGGAGTGGCAGTGGCAGCTGGCCATACTGGAACTGGATGCACAAGCAGCAAGGGTGGAAGTGGAGAGAGCCCTAGCCCTGCAGGAGAAACAACAAGGTCTGAAAGAAGAGAAACTGTTGTGGGCTCATTAACTGAATCTAAAGGAGCTGGACCTAAAGCTGAAATAAGCCTCAGAATCCAGCAGGAATGGTGGCAGTGTCACTCCAGTGTCCACTGGAGAGGTGAGGGTCAACATACAACCAGACCTGGGCCCAATTATGTGGTGGGGTGACATAAATAGACAGGTTTCTGCATATGAGATAGCCCTGAGGATTCACAAGATCTCCAAGGAGTACTGGGCATGTGGTTTATGGAAAAACATGCCCACAGTGGGGAGGGACACACTTCTCACACTGGAGGTGGGTGACCAGACAGTGTATGCTCCCATGAAAGTCATACTTGTTGCCAAATTTGGGCTGACCCTTAGCGGAACTGTCAAAGGTTCTGGGACAACCACAAACTCCTAGGTCAGTCCTCAGTAGATGAGTGCCAGAGTGCTTGAAAAGGTACCTGCGATTGATCCCAAGGAGGGTGGTTCAGGGTCCCCCTAGCAGAGTGAGATAACACAGTGACTTAAACAGGTCCCTGTAACGTGTGTGGGGGAAAGGACTCCCATGCCCCTTCTAAAAATAGGGGGTGTTCTGGTGGAAAGAGGTCCAGGGCGCCCCTTTGATTGCTCCTAGGTGGGGCACAAGCAAGTGGGTCTGGTCTCTACAAAGAAACCACACTCTGGTGGGACCTCTATAAGAGAGGCCAGTGTGGCCTTTGGGGGAAATAGTCCCCAGGAGCAGGAAATAGAACATGCCCTGGTCTCCCTTAGGAAATAAACTCAGAGAGTTGATTGGTGATCCCTGAGGGTGTCGTTCCTCATGTCCACCTGGTCCCTGTCACTGCTCTGAGGAACACCGGGGCCAGCCAGACCATGGTAGTGGAAAAGCTGGTTTCCCCAGAGCTGTACACTGGTCAGGTGTGCAGCATAGCTCAGGCCAAGGGACAGGTCCTTGTCTGCCCAATGTCCCTGGTATCCCTGGAGTGGGGGCAAGTGACCACTGAGAAGGGTCATAGTTAGTCCCTGGATGTCCACGGACTGCCTTCTGGGAAATAAGTTGCACCCGGTGTCTGGAGAGTTGGGAAGGGCAGCCACCCAGGCAGCCCTGTAATGCTCAGAATTCTAGGCATACCATTCCCAAACGGTGGGGTCACAAACCCAGATGGAGGAGCAGTGGGAGGAAAGACTCATCGACTCCTGCTCAGCATGAGGGTACAGATCCTGGGCTGAATAACCAGTCTGAGACTACCAATCCTGGACTGGAGGGAATGTGAGTTGAAGAAGGCTGCCAGCACCTGGAGTAGGTGACCCCAGTCTAAGAAACCTCAGTGGTCAGAGAGCCCTGGATGGCCTAGGGCCTGGGTGTTGACACAGCCCCACTTGCAACTGAATAGGCTGTGCTCTGCCTTCATACAAAGGGCTTGTCGCCTCCACATTGTCTCTGCAGCGAGCTTAGAGCCAGGGCAGGGGACTCAGGAAATTGCAAGCATTCAAAGAGAAACCTCTTGAAACTTCTAACTTCAAAGGAGGCACCAGGTGTAAAAATAAGGTCCTCAGATACACACTTCAGTTTACTTTCTGGACCTGCGGAAGGACTCTCAGAGGACTTCTTGCTGCTGTGTACTCCACAAGACTGGTTTGCTGCATCTGTAAGGACAGCTTTGCTGCCTGGAGCCTATCTTAAACTTTCAGAGGCCAGCCCTACTGCTTGAGCCCTGCATCTTCTTCTGAACCCAGGAATACCACAGTGACTCCAAGGGCTTGTTTGCTGGCCTCCTGTTCAGAGCCACAGGGACAAACCACCATCTTGAACCCACACCTGGACCCAGACTGAGAAGGTCCTGAACCCCCAAGTAGTGTCCCAACAGAGCTGGTCCCTTGGTTGTTGTGCTAAAGGTGCCCAGATAGCAAAAATCCAAAACTTGGAACTTTTTTGGATTAAAAATTGCTCTGAGAACAAGGGAAAGACCGGGACCAACCTGCTCATCTATCCAACCAAGGTCATCGTCGGTCGGCCTGACTTTGCGATTCCTCCCGCTACTTTCTTCTCCACAGCAGCAAATCCTGCTCAGCGGTCCTTTGCCAAAGGGGTAGCCAAGCTCCTGGAACTGTCTTTGGCTACAGCCTCCTGCCTCATCCCACTGGAAATTTTTGACATCCAATGAAGTGAGTTTGGGCCAGATGTACGACCAGTCTTTGCGTGCGCAAACGGTTTAGCGACCCGTTTGCGCACGCAAAAACCTGCATGGCCATGTACAAGCACTATTTTGCGAGTCACAAAAAAATTGCGAATCGCATAATAGTGTTTTGCGACTCGCTATTAGGAAGGGGTGTTCCCTTCCTAATAGCGACTCTCTAGCCATGTATGAATGTTTTGCGACCGCAATTGCGGTCGCAAAACACTCGCAATTTACCGCCCTCTTCAAGAGGGTGGTAATGGAGTCGCAAATGGGAAGGGGTCCCCAGGGGACCCCTTCCCCTTTGTGACTGGCTCTAAAAATATTTTTTAAGGGCAGGCAGTGGTCCCAGGGACCACTACCTGCCCTTAAAAAATGAAACAAAAATGTTTCATTTTTTTATTTCAAATCATCCCGTTTTCCTTTAAGGAAAACGGGCTGCATTTAAAAAAAAAAAAACACTGCTTTATTGACAAGCAGTCCCAGACATGGAGGTCTGCTGAGCCCAGCAGGCCACCATCCCTGGGAGGGCCAGCCATTCCCAATGGGGTGGCAAATTGCGAGTGGCTCATCAATATTCATGAGCCTCGCATTTTGTGACCCCATTGGGAACCGCAATCAGTGTCTCCGACACTGTTGTGCATTCCAAATTGCGACTCACAATTAGCGACTCGCAATTGAGCGCAAATTGCGAGTCAGAATTTGGAATGGATGTACATCTGGCCCTAAATCCGAAAGTAGAATTTTTCACTGCTACTCCATCCTGCAGCTCTGCGACTATGATGCTCCCTCCTCGGGCACTTCCTGCAGCCATTCCCCGCTGAACTTTACCTTCTCAGAACATGTTCATTGAAGAGTCTTTTAAGTCCAAAGATAAATGCCGACTGGGCCCAATTAACTTTTTGCATCCGACCCACGCTCCATCGCGGTCTACCATATTTTTGCCTTTGACCTGGTCTTGCATGACTAGATTTCCGTGGTTGGCACTTTGATCTTTTAGGTTCTAGTTTTCGATAAAAACTTAAAAAAATTCTAACTCTGGTTCTACTGACTGGATTTTTGTTGGTTTGGTGTTAAATAATTTAGTAACATTTACTCTATCTGTGTAAATTGGTGTGGGATTTTTCATGTGTTGTGTTTTCACTTTATTACTGTTTGTGTGCTGCATGAATACTTTGCACATTACCTCTAAGTTAAGCCTGACTGCTTTTTGTGTCAAGCTGCCCAGGGTTACCAATTACCATCTTCATCAAATGATCTGTTGAACAGACTTAGCAATTGTCATCTGTGCTTTTTACCATCCCGTGCAGGGTAGCTCGTCCCAGTTTGAAGTTACAGTTGAGATCTGATATGATTTATGAATCATTATACCTCTTTCATTGCAGATAATTTTGACTTGTCATATCAACGTGCAATCTACTGACTGTTTCTAGCAGATTATAAAATAAATAAATAAATATGCAGTGACATAGTCAACTATATACATTGAATGTGTTGAATACAACAAATATACCACCAAAGATCTCATTAATTCTGGTATGTGCGGTAGCGACTTTTACCTCGTGCATCTGAAATATGGATTTTGCAGCTAACTCTGCTCTCCTGCAGTGTCCTCAGGTAAACTCTGCAGGTCAAACATGCTTGATTCTTGCCTGTCTCCTATCAATGATGATCTTTGAGATATCAGTCTGTCTGTGGTGGTCCCTTAGTATGCTAGGACATGCAGGGCCGGCTCTAGGACGGTGCAACCGGTGCTACCGCACCGGGTGCTGACTCTTTGAGGGGGCGCAGTGTTTGGAAATATTTTATGGTTTCAAAAGCACCTGCTGCTGCATTGCTGGCCTCCGGCAATTTTCATAGAACAATAAAAATGTCAAGTTAACTCCAGTGATTAATGTTCTTCCTGGAGAGAGGAGTTTTGTCTACTGGAAGTTTTAACTCATTGTTTGGTAGCACAGAGGGTTAATATGCCTGCTGCAAAGAATGTGTACCATGCAGATCCCAAAGTGCACATAAGTAGGTCAGTGCTTTTGTCAGAGAGATCCTTTTGTTACTAGCAGTGTAGATGTTAAAATCCTAACATGGAACAGTGAGCTAATATTTGTCATCAAAGAACTGCATGCAAACTGCAAGGTATAGATTAGAGCATTATGATTTTTTCCTCCGTCTTTCATTATTCTAATGTTTCAAAAAGTGTTCATTTTGGTAAACAAATTCCTTATTATTAAATGTAACCTCCAACCATGGGATTATGTTTTAAATTCTGAGTCTGTGCTTCTCCAGACCAGGCACTCTTAAACTATACTGTTTACCAGTATGGATGACATGTGACTCACTTTGTAGTCTTCTGGCTTATGTAACATTTCCTATACACTGATTTACACACATATGATTGATTGTCTCTGTGTTATGTGTGTGTGATGTAAAGTGCTCTGACACCCTACACTGGTATAGGTGGCGCTATATAACTAAATACATCTGAGAGAGAGTGGCTATGGAAACTTTAGGGGGCACTGTTAAAGGGTGGTAGTGAGGGAGTCTGTGGGAGGCGCCAACAAAAATTGTCGCACAGGGCGCCACCAGTGCTAAAGCGGCCCTGAGGACATAGCTACCTAAAGCTAAGGAATCCTCCCCTTAGTATTTAGATATATAATCAGTTGGGGACTTGATACAAAAAGCATTATTCCACATTGTCTCAGAGGCCCATAATGTAACCATGAATAAGTCACATCAGCTAAACTGCATGTTTTTGTCAATTTCTTAGGACATGGAATAATAGTTTTGTGAAAGTTTTTAAAAATGACAGCTCCTTGATATTAGTCCAGCCTGGTTATTTTTAAACTGTGACAAAGAGAACTGGCAAATAACATAAATCTCCTGTAGACAGAACCATCAAAGTTTAGATATCCATAGATAACATTATTTTTAATAAACTAGGAAAGTTTCAGGGTTTATTTATATTTTAATTTCGCTGCACTGGAATATTATAGTCCTACATATAACATTCTATTAACCTGCAAATAATCAACCATAATGGCTATCTACAAGATACAGCTCTTGCACTCCTACAGTTTACTAGAAATTGAAGGGCTAATATTTAGTCTCAAACTGCAGGGACTCATGATTAGCAACATTAGGAAACTAGCATTTCCAGAGCAAATAGGTCTAGGCTCTAAAAGGCTGAGCTATTGGTTTTGCCAATTAATTTTTATTGGTTGCATGCAAATGTTTGCAACATGGCACATATCATGAGTGGTCAGCAAATTTACAATGGGCTTTCTATATTGGAGAAAACCAATTGCAAAATGGCCACGGATACATGTGTTGTGACACATGTGCACGAGTGTGGCATCACACATGCAGGTGTCTGCTTTATGACACATGGCAGCCTTTTTTTAATTTACTAATCTGACACACCGGATGGCGATATTAGAATTGTCAATAAAAATACAAAAGAAAGTATGTGTAAGTGTTACAAATGGGGTCTCTAGTTGGCAGTGGTTTGCACCATGTCCAAGTAGGAACTCTCACTTGTCAAGGTAAGGGAGACACACAGCTACGATAACCCCTACTCACTCCCTTGGTAGCTTGGCACGGGCAGTCAGGCTTCTCTCAGAGAAAATGTGTAAAGCTTTTGTACACAAACACACAGTAACACAGTGAAAACACTACACAAGACGCCCATGCCAGCTTAGAAGAATAGCCAATATTTATCCGAATAAAACAGGCCAAAGCAGCAAAAATCCAACATACACAAATGAAGATATCACTTTTCAAAGGTTAAATAAGTTCAGTCCATACAAATCAATGGATGCATTTCGTTTACCACAAAGTTCCTTGAATGCATCAAAATTCAAAGACAAAACAGGTGCAGGGGAGGTGAGGTGCTGGAAAAGCAAAGTGATGCATCAGTTCCTTACTCCCAGGGGAGGTGATGCGTAGGTTCCTTACTACCAGGGGAGGTGAGGAATCAGTTCCTTACTGCTACACAGGGGAGGTAATGAGTTGGTTCCTTACAGTCAGGGGAGGTGATGCGCCATTTCCTTACTGCAAGGGGAGGTGATGTGTTGATATCCAGAAATGTCAAAAGAAGAGAGAGGGACCCAAAAACCAAAGGAGAAGGGTACCAGAGAAGACCTTAGTCATAAAAAACCCCCTTTGGGTCAATACTTAAAACACAATACACACAGTCACATGAAACCTCAAACACACAAATATATGGTGACAGTGGACAAAAAGACAATATAATCAAAAAGGTAAACAAACCCTATTGTCAAAAGTACAAATTTATTGCAATCACATTTAAAATTCACAGATAATAAAAATCAGCTAATCTCTATCTAAACTATAGCATAAATTTTTTTGAATTTAAAAGTAGAAACATAAATTTCATACAAGCTAAATGCTTATTAATATAAAAATACTCAATCAAAATTGGGAAAACAGGTAGGAAAAATAATTCCAAATCACAGAAAAGTACCACTAGATCCACAACAAATCAATTGTAAATATAAAAAATCAATTCATATATTATATCCAATACAATTGTCCGCATAGATTTAGGTAGACTTTTCTTTTCAAAGCATCGACGCGTTTCGGTGGGCACTATTTTATGGCCATCACCTTCTTCAGGAGAAACATATAATTCCCAATCAAACATTTTTTTGTACAAAACCTGTAAAAAATAAATAAACAGGACAACAATCAATTAATCACGATAAAATTTGATACATCGTCTCATTGTCCAACAGCCAACACAACAGTGACATTATATAGGTTTCCACATCCATACTCACACAACATTCATCTCTCATTACAAACACAATATTACCAAAATGGATACTAAAAAGTCACCATAAAACAGCTAACTTTAGCTGATATATACAAAAAATTAATAAGCAACCACAGTTCCTGTGTAAGAGGGACCAATGTCCTTCTCTTCTTGCCAATTCATATAGCAGTCCTATATTAGGGGTCTATACAGTGATTACCTCAATTCATAATAATAAAATACAGGTTATTACCTCTGCTAAATTCCAAATGGGCATACCACGCCTCAAAATACACGCAGCCAACTTGTAGTTCCAATACCTATGTACATAGGGAGGTGATAACCCTAAATGTTATTTTAGGTGGCATGCTACTCATATTCCCCATCCCCTAAAATAGTACATTAATGAGTTCCTCGATAGAAATCACCAAGATAATTACCTCTAATGACTCGTGCGATTATTTCAGCATCCTTTCCATAAGTTCAAGTTCAGCTAAAGTTAGCTGTTTTATGGTGACTTTTTAGTATCCATTTTGGTAATATTGTGTTTGTAATGAGAGATGAATGTTGTGTGAGTATGGATGTGGAAACCTATATAATGTCACTGTTGTGTTGGCTGTTGGACAATGAGACGATGTATCAAATTTTATCGTGATTAATTGATTGTTGTCCTGTTTATTTATTTTTACAGGTTTTGTACAAAAATTTTTTGATTGGGAATTATATGTTTCTCCTGAAGAAGGTGATGGCCATAAAATAGTGCCCACCGAAACGCTGTCGATGCTTTGAAAAGAAAAGTCTACCTAAATCTATGCGGACAATTGTATTGGATATAATATATGAATTGATTTTTATATTTACAATTGATTTGTTGTGGATCTAGTGGTACTTTTCTGTGATTTGGAATGATTTTTCCTACCTGTTTTCCCACTTTTGATTGAGTATTTTTATATTAATAAGCATTTAGCTTGTATGAAATTTATGTTTCTACTTTTAAATTCAAAAAATTTATGCTATAGTTTAGATAGAGATTAGCTGATTTTTATTATCTGTGAATTTTAAATGTGATTGCAATAAATTTGTACTTTTGACAATAGGGTTTGTTTACCTTTTTGATTATATTGTCTTTTTGTCCACTGTCACCATATATTTGTGTGTTTGAGGTTTCATGTGACTGTGTGTATTGTGTTTTAAGTATTGACCCAAAGGGGGTTGATATCCAGAAACGCAGCCTCGGTTCCTTACTGCTGGGCAGCAGTGATAAATAAGACGGCATTGAGGGACGATGGTTCAAAAATCAAGATGCACTGCATTGATGCGGTGGCGGCGAGCAGGCGCTGTGTCGATTTCACAGCAGCGAAGCAGGTGATGCATCTATTCTTCAGCGGCGAAGCAGGGGCTGCGTTGGAGTTGGAGCAGGTGCCACGAACATCGGTGACGCGGTGCTTGGGACTCGGGCTGCAATGATTTTTCAGCCGCAAAGCAGGCAATGCGCTGATTCTTTAGCCGCAGGGTGGTGCTGCATTGAGAAAACAGATGCTGAGAGTTGATGCATGGTTGTTCTCTTTAGATCACCAGATTCTACTTCCAAGGGCCCAGAAACTGGATTTGGCACCGCTTGGCAAGTCAGGACTCTCAGCAGAAGAGACCAGGCACTGATAGGTGATTCCAATCATGGATAAACCTATCACCAATACAATTTAGGGCATATGCACTTTAGTACTGGTTAGCAGTGGTAAAGTGCCCATAGTCCCAAAACCAACAAAAGCAGGTCAGAAAAAATTGGAGGAAGAAGGCAAAATGTTTGTGGATAACCCTGCAAAAAGGGCCAGGTCCAACAGTAAGCTTAAAAGGGGAACAAGCAGCCGTTTGGCAATTAGCAGCTGCCAGACCCTCATAAAAATAAAAAAAATATTTAAAAAAACATTGAAAATGGGAACAGAATGGGGAGCATTAGGAGGCTGGGGATGGGAGTGAAAAGAGAGCAAATGGGTGTGGTGGGTAGAGGAACAAGCAGTGAAAAGAGAAAGGAAACACAGGCACTCCCATGGAGTGCTGATTGCAAATAAATAGTCCTGTTAAGTCAGGTACAACTCATTCAGTCAGAAAACTGTGAAGCGTTAATGCAAAGGGCAGGACAAACAAAATAATAGGGAGTAAAGCCACTGATTCAAAAGCAGACACCTGACTTAGACAACAAATCCATTCAATCATGAGCAAGGGGCTGAACCAAAGTCTACTCTTAATTTATGTTATGTAGTGGAAGCAATAGCTCTGCCAACAGAGACCCAAAGCTGTCTGTTGCAGAGGCCGAAAAAAAGCTTCCCATCTTGTGATTTTTGACTTCATTGTTTTGGAAATTCCATGTTAAAAGGAATCTATGAGCTCCTCACCTCTCAGATTTGTTCAGTGTATTTTCAAATCTCTGGCTCGTGCCTCAGTTTTCAGCTTTCACCATTTCTAAAAGTGTCTACCTTACTGTGAAATGGAGACAAGAAGCTTAATTAAAAAACTATTCATTATCCCATTCATGGCTGCAAGTCTTGAACTTTTTTGTTCCTTCCTGATTTTATTAAATCAGTCAACCTTACACATCTCAAGTCTCTTCCTCGATTATGTGACGCAACCCACTGTAATGCAGGGCTGTGGTGTTTTTAAGGCCTTAAAAGCACAGGTCTCTGTCACAGAATTTTCACACAACAATCCCTTTGAAAATAAGGGGCTTATTTACAAGCCCTATGCACCACGGCAACGTCACTTTTTGTGACATTTTGGTGGTGCACAGGGCGTAGTCATATCTACAAGGCTACGTAAAGCCAACCTGCATGGGTTTTCATGGCCTTGTAGATATGAAGTAAGGCAAAGCAGCGCAAGTCGCTGCCTTGCCTTACTCTGCATCAAAGAGGCGTTCCAATGGTGTTGCTCTGGGTGATCCCATGCAACACTCATGGACTTTGATGCTGACCCATATTTACAATATCTCGTAAACCTGGAGCAGCGCCAAAACAATGCGCCTCCATAGAGCTGGCATAACGAGGAGAAATGTTTACATTTCTCCTATTTTTCCTCTTTCCATGTCTGATGCATTCGGCAGCACACATGGAACGAGGAAAAAGCCTCCAATGATTGTTTTTTGTGCAGGAAGGTGTCCCTTCCTGCACATAAACAATTCTGCCAACAACACAGACACCCTTGCACCATGGTGCAAGTATGCCTGCGTTGACGCATGGCTGCTAATTGTGCACCAGCTTTATCTGAAAGGACAGGAATGCACTGTATCTTGTAAATGCCGTGCATTTATTCCCTTTCAAACTGGCATAGGGCAAGCCAGCAAAATTACTTGTGAGGCTGCCCTATGCCAATTCTTTGTAAATGTGCCCCACAGTCTCTGATAACACAATTGACAATAACCCTCAGATCATCTTATAGCAGTCTGGTAGGTATTAGATATTCTGAAGCATGTATCTCCTTCTATGGCTGGTGGCTTGTAAGGTGGATCTTTGGGACGCATATCCCAAGAATGAAAACTTGATAATAGTAAATGCATATATACGGGGGGACCCAAGGAGTATAGGTCTGAAATGGGAAGGATGAAGGAAGATGTGGATTACCTATGTGAAATTCACTACAAAGATATTTTGATACTGATGGGGGATCTGAACCATAAGTTAAACCCAAAAGAAGTGGACACCTGGTCAAAAGAAATATTAAGTTCATATAATATAAAGGTGGCAAGCTTACCCAAAACTAAAGGGTCTAAACGAGATTTGGAACTGGGAAAGTAACTGGATTCAAGGGGCTTGTTTTGTCTGAATGGTAGGACCCCAAGTGGGGTCTAAAGAGGGAAGTGATCTTCATTCCCTTAAATTAAAACTAATTGGAGGTAAAAGAATACAGAGAGAAATGGTGATCCCTCTACAGATGGATTATCCAAAGCGGCTCACCACTAGAGTAGCAGATTAATGTAGGGAAAAACTATTCAACTTTCAGCAAAATACAATACTGAAGGACGCCCCAGTAAAACAGCTGGAATAGTATGAGAATATAATCAGTCAGGTGGTACAGTGCCTCAGGGTAGATATAAAGAGAAAGGGAACCAGGATTGAGAAGGTTTTGCATAATCAATGCAAGAAAAATAAATTGTTTGCTGAGGAATGTAAGAATATAAAAGGCGCAGATAAGGAAAGAGGAAAGAGACCTCGAAGTAAGATATATAATGAAACGTTATAATTCCCAGATGAAGCTAAAGAGAATGTATAAAACCCTAATTAGGGGTCAGAAAAGAGCCCATAGAGAGTGGTGTTGGGGACAACTGCTAGAAGCAATAGAAACCAAAAATATAAAAAGGTTTTGGAAATTAGTACAAGAAGGGTCAGGAAAAATGCAGGGCACGGTGAACTGTGTGGTGGAAGAAGAGGCTTGGGAGGAATATTTGGAGGAGATATATGGTAAAAAGGAGGAGTCAGTAAGACGTAGATCAATTCCCTGGGAGAAACTGGATGAGGACTTGAGGTCCCAATTCTGATTATGTAATATTAGAAGAATTATTTAACGTTTAACCCTGACTCAGGCGGCCGGTCCTGATAACCTCCCTACAATAATTATAAAAATCCGCCCGGAGTGGTGGGCAGAACTTCTGTATAAGATATTTTCTGAGATTTTAGAAATGGGGAAGATCCCTAAAAATTGGAGAGGCGCAATTGTTAGACCCATTCATTGTATTGTATGTAGTGCTTATATAGCGCAAACTGTCACCCTACGGGTATCCTGGCACTGTAACTTAGCAGATGACATCAACAAGCAACGGGCCTGATTAACAGTGGAAGGCATTGCTCACGTTCCTGGGGAATAACCAGGTTTTCAGACTCTTTCTAAAGCATAACAAAGAGTTAGCTTGTCTAATACTCTGGGGTAGGTCGTTCCAGAGGCGTGAGGCCGCTATGCCAAAGGCCCTGGCTCCCATCGTGGATTTCTTAAATCTGGTAGTTGTTACCAGGTTTGCGCTAGAGGAGCGAAGATGTCTTACGGGCTTATACCAGGTAAATCTCTCCTGCATAGATAGAGGGCCCGTACCGTGTACCGCTCTGAACACAATACATAAGGATTTGAAACTAACTCTTTCCTTGAAGGGCAACCAGTGAAGATCTCTCAGGGCCAATGTAGTGGAGGATCTATGTTGCCTATTTAATGCCAGCTTTGCTGCTATAGACTGGACTCTCTGCAACCCCTGCAAGATATATTGTGGAGCTCCTAGATACAAGGAGTTGCAGTAGTCCAGTCTGCACAGAATTATGCTCCTCACTACAAGGGGTCTAGCCTCATTCGGCAGCAGTGGAAGAATCTGCCGAAGTGCTTTCAGTAAAGCAAAGCAGACACTGACCGTTTTGTTAGCCTGTGACGCCATTTTGAGGTTGTCATCAATCAGGACGCCCAGGTTGCGTACGGTCTTAACTGGGGCCAATGGGTCATCCCCAGGAGTGAGTTTAAAGTCTAGCGGCAGGTGCTGTACCATTTTGGCAGTGGAACAATATACCACCTCTGTTTTCCCCCCGTTGAACTGCAAAGAATTTTCTTTGAGCCAACCAGAGGTCTGGCGCATGCACTCCTGGAAAATATCTATGGTCACCGCACGCTTCCCTTCCAAAGAGAACACCAGTTGGGTGTCGTCAGCATAGTTGACCAGGTCAATCCCAAAAGATTTTATAATGGGGATCAACGGGCGCAGATATATATTAAAAAGAATGGTGCTTATTGCCGAACCCTGCGGTACTCCGTAACGTACCGGAGACTTAGAGGAGGCAAACGGTGTCATGGTTACCACCTGTTGTCTCTCTGAAAGGTACGATTGCAGCCATTTCAGAGCTCGACCTTTCACACCCATTCTCTCCAGCCTTCCCATCAACACACAAGGCTCACCGTGTCGAATGCGGCCGACATATCTAGCAACACTAGCACAGATGAGTTACCATTGTTGGCTCGCATTCGCAAGTTATCCAATACGGTTGCCAAGGCTGTTTCCGTCCCATGTCCTGGGCGAAAACCGAACTGATCCCTATCCAACAGATGGTTCTCTTCAAGGTAGCATGATAAGGACTTGCTGACAACCTTTTCCAAAATTTTTATAGGATAGGGCAAAAGAGATATGGGCCTAAAGTTTGCCAGGTTTGTTGGATCCAGGGAGGGTTTCTTCAGCAGGGGGGTTACCACTGCCTGCTTCCAGGCCTCTGGGACCACGCCTTCTTCTAAGGATTGACTGCAAATCTGTCGCATCCAGGGGAATAATTCGTGCCCACATTCCTTCCAGATCTTATAAGGGAGGGGGTCTAGGGGGGACCCAGACGATACACTTTGAGCAAAGCTGTTAAAAAGCTCCTTGGTAAGAGGTTGAAAATACTCCAAAGATGTTTCTGCCCAGGGTTCCGCAGCTAGTATCTGAGGCAATTCATCCTGGCGACTAGCATTGCCTGGGTCAAACCCTCCGACGATTTTGGCGATCTTTTCATCAAAATAGGTGGCAATCTCATCGCATAGTTTCTGCGATGCAACCACTTTATTGCCCGTGCAGGCGGGGCTAGAAAGATCCCTTATGATATTAAAGAGGGCTTTTGTACTGTTCGGCGCATGTAGGATGGATTTAGCAAAGAAGAGTGCTTTGGACTTGGCAATAGTCTCCTTATAATGGGCCTGCACTAGTTTCAGCACTTTCCTATCTGACTCTAAGTATAACCTTCGCCACCTCCTCTCAGCCTGTCTTAAAAAGGAAGATACAAAAACTCCCAAAAATTGTAGGTTGATCAATCTTCTTGACGTGGCAGAAAAGGTATTTGAAAAAATGATCTTGGATATGTTGAAAGATTGGGTCAACTTCAATCATATTGTGCCCCCAGAACAGGGGGGTTTCAAAGAATGTCATTCTACAATTGACCAATGCTTTGCGCTCTGGACTATAGCGCGGAAGTCTGTGGAACAGAGGGGGAATTTATTCTGCTGCTTCGTAGACTTCTGCGCAGCCTTTGAGTTGGTAGACAGGGAGCTTTGGTGGGAAGTATTGATAAAATACAATAGCCCAAAAGACCTCTTAAGGCTAATTCAGGAGTTACACAAGAGCAATTGGGCTTAAGTCATTATGGATACAGAGGGGATCTTAAAACAAAAAATACAAATTAATAATGGACTGAGGCAGGGGTGCGTATTAGCCCCCTTCCTCTTCTCTTTATTTGTAGCGGATCTGCCCACTGAACTATCGAATGCCAAAGGGTTTAGCCCCAGAGTACATGGCAAACACATGGCATGCCTCCTGTATGCTGACGATCTTGTCATTCTAGATCAAACTGAAACAGGTCTGCAAAGGAAATTAGACGTGTTTAGGGAATATTGTAGTGATAAAAAAGTAGTGGTAAATATGGACAAAACCATGGTGCTATGCTTTGGTGAGAAAGAAAGTAAATTTAGATGGTATTTAGACCCTGCTAAGATGGAATCAGTGAATAAATATAAGTATCTTGGGGTTTGGTTTGAGAGGGCCCTGAAATGGAAGACACATATGGAAGCCCTGAAGGTCAGGGCCGTGGCCTCAGTGAGTGGCCTGACAAACTTCAAGGACTTTGGAGAAATGTTATATAGCACCGCCTTAAAAGCCTATGCTGCACTGATACCCCCGCAACTGCAATATGGAGCCGAGCTGCTATATATTCGTGGCAAAAGTAGGTGAGATGCTGAGGAGGGGAAATGTTTAAAGAGATAACTGTCCTTTCCCAGCTCCGAAATGAATCAAGCGGTAAGAATTGAAACCGACATGATATCATGGAATATACTGGCCCAAATTCCACTATTAAGATTCTGGAAACAATTGAATGCGGGTGAGGAACAGAAAGTCTCTCAGTGGTGGAAACACGAAATTCTGAAGAGTGAATTGAAATGGGCAAAAAGTGTCAGAAACAATTTAGAGGTAGTCGGTAAGGATATGAAGATGAAGTTGAGCCAACACAACCAACAAATTGAAATTTCAAAAAGTGAATTAAGGACACTAGGTAAAGATTTGTCCGATGAATATGACTACCAGTATTTAAGTGGGAAAAAATTGGTACAATTTATGTTACAATCTTGGCAGAATAAAGAGAGATTCCTGTATGTGGATATTTTACACAATCATCTGATAAGAAGTGAATTATTGAGAATGAGGATTGGAATCAATCCCTTTCAAATAACTACATAGTAATATTTAAGATGATCCAAACAGGACGTAACTTTACCTGTGATCTGAATACCAAATGCAATACTTTGCACATTTTACTGGACTGTTTAAAGCAGCGGAGACAGTTTTTATGCCCCATATTTTTAAAATATGGAATTAAGGAGCCGTGCGCAAGCTGTAGAACTTGTAACTGATATGCAATTTCTGGATATAGCATGTGCCATAGCAAGGTTCGTGATGACAGTGAAAAATGTTATTTTTAAATTAGAATAAGAGTGGTGTTTAAGTAACTTAGAGGATTGTATGAAAAAGGTTAGACATTATATTTAGAAGTATATTTTAATGAATGGTCTTTACTAAGATTTTATTATATGTAAATGTAATTATGGCTATTTATGTTTGATAAAATGAAAGTGATATATATAAAGGGATTATGGTTGTAAATTGGATCATTGTTTAAAGACCTATGGTCTAAATAAACATGAATTTCGACCAACCGACTACCTCCTTCTAGGACATTCTTCCACCGCAACACTCTTCATGTGCATTCATCTTTCACAAGGATGCACTTCACCTAGATTAAATTTGTAACTCGGTCTAGGCCAGCATTCAATAGGGCAGTTTTGCTAACAATTTGGTTTAGGTTTTGTCACAAAAGAGACAAAAACATGCGCAAACTGTTGATTTGGGTTTTACTTTCCAGAGCAAAAGTTAATTTGCACTAAACAGTAGCCCAACCATAATGAAAGGTAGCACGAGCATTACTTTGGCTTAAAGGGGCCTCCCATGGGTGGTACATGGCAATTCCCATGCAACCACCCAAGGGGTTTGACAAGCAAAGCCCTATCTACTAAACATGGTAGACGTGGCATGAATTATAAAGGAGAAATCTTTTCATTTCTCCTAACGTTTACAACATTGCATGTGTGTTACATTGTACAGCACACATTCAATGTGGGAAAAGTACCCTACTAAACTGAAGGGGTGTGTGCATGGTGGAAGTCAGGCTTGAAAAGTGCCAGCATTGGAGGAGGAGGGGAGAGAGAAACAGTGCCACATATTAGTAGATATGGTGATGTTCTGCCCACCCCCCCTTTCACGCAATGTAGAGCTGCAATTTTGGTTGCTGCGCTGCATTGTGTGAAATATTAGTAAACATTAGGCAAAAAGTTATCATCTGTTCTATGCAACAGATGACTTTTCTCATTGATGTCTTATTATTATGTTTGAGAGTTATGAACTGCATGCTGTGGAACATCATATACTGCATATGTGCAGCTCTTACGGTGGCAGAATGATCTTTCAGAAACCAATAATGTTACAAGGTCGGAAATGTAGACATCCAATGCATTTGTTGCCATAGCTGGTGCTATGCGATAATGCCTTCCAAATGGAACATGACTACAAGAGACACAGGGGGATATGTACAATAGAAGTGGCGGAGTGAGGCGTTAGCCGTCATGGCTTAACACCTCACTCCGCCACTTCTGAAACGCAAGGCTGCACCATATTTACAACGATATGGTGCAGCCTTGTGTTTCCCCCTGCGATGTTGCTACACTTAGCAGTGTAGCGCCAACGCAGGCACCCTTGCACCATAGTGCAAGGGTGTCTGCTTGCAGGGGAGGAATGTTTATGTAGGAAGGGGACCTTCCTGTACATAAACAATCCATGGCATTTTGCTTTTTCCATGTGTGCTGCACAAGGCAGCACACATGGAAAAATCAAAAACGAAGAGAAATAATGCATCTCTCCTCGTTTCGCCAATTTAACACCATGTTTTCCCTGGTCTTAATTTTGGCGCTGCCTCCTATGTACGCTGCCCTTGTACATAGGGGGCAGCGTCAAAATCAATGGGTGTTGCGGTGGAACGCCCACTGCAACACCCACTGCCCACCCCTTGCACGCTAAGCATAGCGTAACAGGGGGCCTTATTTACAAGGCAGAGTTAAGCCACGTTAAGTGGCGTAACGCTGCCTTGTAAATAAGCAAAGCCCCTATTGCCACCACAACATCGTTAAAAGTGACGTTGTGGTGCGATAGGGGCTTGTACATATGCCCCACAGTTCTATGTTAATGAGAGATGTTCAGTCCGGTGATCTGGAGCCACATGGGGACCGACCAGTGTGGTAGCGTACCGGTATTGAATCTTAACGTCTCATGCACCAGTTTCACTTTTCATGCCAAATTTAATGCTCGTGTCCTGCAGTGAAATCGAATCATTTGTAAAATGGTCCATGGCCTACAAAGATTCTTCTGCACTGATGCAATGTCCTTACTTATGCAAGCAGAGACCATCCTGTACATAATCAACGACATCATCGCATGCCCTTTCATTTTATTCCAACGTGCTCTAGTGGTTCAATGCATCAGTGCCTGGTACCACCAACAATGGTTATGGGAAATGTGCGGACTCACTCATGATCTCTGTGACAGTATTTTGGAATGTTATCTTCTCTGTTCCCCTTACTCCAGGTTCTCCTTAGGTTCACCCACAGTATGATCTGGTATTCATATTGCTTTCACTTTCGTCTGCAACGTTGCAAATTTTATGAAATGTTGTGAAACATTCATTGAACTTTGTGATATTTCGCACACTCCAGACCTCATGAACCACAACACTCAATTTACATGCCGTGAAGTTCTCCTCTCCTTGGCTTGCTCACTAGAATGGCTTACCAAGTGCTGTCACAGGTTACTAGACAGTACTGACCATTTAAACTGTGTACTTTGATCTCCTGAAATGGCTGATATTTATAACTGGCCGTTTCTCTCCACAGTTTTCAAATGCTTCTGAGATATGCGACGTCATCAGTGGACAATAAACAACTATTCGCTATATATGTGGACAGTAGCAAATTGATATTTTAGCATTTTTTTCCAGATTCCTACATTTGTAAGTTGTGGCTTTGTACATATTTGCTCCAGTTCACTGCCACAACTCAAAATACGGCTTGCATTGTGTATGTGGCTCAAGAATCCACAAGGTAAAATCGCCCTTAATATTTCCATTCCATTCCATTCCATAAACTTTATTTCGGCCACAAGAGACCATAAAAGTGCATATGACAATAAAACATTAAAACGCTTGAAAAATATTTACAATAGCACATTCGATATTACCGAGTTCATTATCATTAAATTCACAGCAGTTTTATAGCGTATTCGCTATAATTATTAAAAAAATGAAGCAGAGGAGCTTTTTACTTCAGGTGTGTATGCTCGAAAAAATATCAGACAACACCCCATAATTTGCATGTATTTCTAACATCGTACCCCACATTAACCTGCATGAGATGTACATTTGAGTGCCTGAAAACCCTCCTCACCCCCGTCTCAGCTTAAAGTTGCACTGACATTGGGAAAAGGCATAAATACCCTACAAGCCTCTTTATTGTTTGCTTACTGAACGGTAACACAATTTTAAATTTTAGAAATGTATTTGAAAAGAAGATGTGTTTGGTATACCCTTTCTTTTGCAGTTACCTAACAGCAGAGCTTTAAATGGAGTATGTAATTTTTCTACCAGAATGTACATGTATTGATCAAGCAGGTTGTTAGTATGGAAAAAATGACAAAGGATGTACATCTACTCTCAAAATAACAGACATCTGAATGGCGTACTGTATAGAGTACTGACTGTGAGACTGTCAGCTTGCATTCACCCTGTCAGCAGCAGAAGACAAGACAATGCCACTCAGTCAGCCCCAAGGTGACCCATTTATCATCAAGTCACTTTCTGCATGTAGATTGCTTTAGGGAAAAACTCCAAAAGGTAAAGGATGTACCGGATTTCTTTTTTCTGCTTGCTCAGGTTTTATCACTGACACAATGCCTCAGATGTTGCTTAGGAGGATAATAAAAATAAGCAGGTTTGGTGGATAATATAGGAGGATAAGAGGCCGAAAAGACCACTGTATATAAGACCAAACTTAACATGTAAACATACAGTTATGCAGGTTTATTTACATGGTGCAAACCCATCAAGCAAAGTTTTTAAATTAACCAAAAGTGGAGATTCCAAGGTATATTCGAGAACGGGACAGTTGAGAAAATAGGAAGTAAAATCAGAATGTTCATGACATAATACTTGCCATCACACGACATCACAAAGTACACCATATTGACATCACTGATATCATATATCACCAATAACATAATAGACACAGATGTTTTTAGGAAAAAAAACTCAGGGCTATATTTATCAAGGGTTGCATTGCTTTTGCACCATGCTACGGGGTGCAAAGAGACGCAACTATTGAGATGTGATTTATCAAGCCATGCAAGGCCAGGCTTGATCAATACACAGTATCGCAATACAGCACAAATCACTGTGATGCGTTCCTCTGCCCCAGGGAGGCATTCCATGGGTGGTGTGAGGGTGTTCCCCCGAAAAACCCATGGATTTTGACACATTTCCAGATTTACCATAAGTGGTAGTAATGCGCCAAAACTGCTAAGCCTCTCCAGGTGGGGCATAACAAGGAGAAATATATTTATTTCTTCTTGTTTACTCCTCTTTGTATGTGTGCTGCCTTCTGCATATTGATGCCCTGGTCGTTATTACCAGTAGCAGAAAGTTTTCAATTTTACAGACAAGGAACATATGACCTTGCAGTAATTTCATGAAGTTTAAAGGGTGCAGGTTTTCTAACAGCAGATAGTTGTCCTTGAAGGTGTTAAATGGTGATTACATGCGGTCAAATGCCCAAGATGCAATTATATTTTCAAAAATGCCTTCTTATTATCCAACAGAGCCTTTGTTTGCCCAGGCGTCATCATATGCCCCAGACGCGCAATAAAAGATATGTATCATAGCATTATATCCACTATAAGTTCAAAACTTTGGCCCAAAAAATCCATTGTGTGCTTTACATCTGCCATCATATTTGGAAGTCAGAAATCATATACTAAAAAAGTGGCATCTTTGGTAATATCATTAGATGCTGTAAGTTGTCATCCTAGATGAAAAGAAATATGCATAGTACATCTGTTGGCTGTTTATTGAATTGCAACAACTCCCTACATATTATATCTATGAGAATCTCAAAAAACTGTCCATAGTACAGGAGGTTTTCACTACAATGTCATGTCATATGCGGTGTCACACAAGTGATGTCATCTTTAATGTCATTTGCCTGTAATATGAAATGTCTAATGTGAGGTTATGGTAATCATACACAAAGGGAGCAAGTAGCCATTTAGAAGTTTGCTTTAATATTTTGTTCACATTGGTTAAGGAGGGTGGAGAAATATTTGAAATATCAAAAAGATACACTAAAATTCCCACAAAATGTTTTGGCATCTTCTACAGCAAAAACTGTTTTACAGATTTCCACTAAACTTGACATAGACAGAGAGTTTCACAAATCTTGGAGTTTTTGTTCAGTTTGGTATAAATCTGTTCAATTGTTATTAGGAAAAACAAACAAAATAATGTTCTCTGGTAGAGCCTTAAACTCCATCTGGTGGCTAATGTCTTTGTAGTTCAAGTATCATGCAAATCATGAACTAGTTTCCAAATGGCTTAATGCCGATTGAAGAAAATGTTTGCAAATATTTTATGACCACAACTTTGGCTGTGTTAGGAAATTCCTTTTCCACTCTGAACATCTTGTCTTATTGACCTCTGAAGTAGCTATAGACCTGGTGATCAGGCTTAGCTGCATATGTTCTGCTTAAAGTGCACTGATTTTATTCTCAAATACAATAACTGTTGCATTGTGTAAACTCAGTTGTCTGAATGCAGTGTTGCTAAACAGTTAAATCCAAAAAAGGGTTGGCTATGCTGAGCGTTCGCACATCCCAACTCAATACATATCGGGGGTAACAGTAATCCTCACAAAGGGGGCGTGGCTTGAGCCACCACAAGATGGCTGCGACTCTGTGAGGCTCCGCGCAATGGCAGGGACCTTTTCCGTTGGGGAGCGGCAGCGTCTCGTTCTAAACCCATGGACAAGGGGACGTGGCTTGAGCCGCCACAAGATGGGCGCGACTCCGTGAGGCTCCACGCAACGGCCGGGACCTTTTCCGTTGCGGAGCGGCAGCGTCTCATTTCTAAACCCATGTACAGGCTCAATTAACTGCACTGATGCGGGAGAGCAGGTAGCTGTGTTGTTTTTTTTATTTTTTGTGCAGTTTTTTGCTCTTGTTTCTCCCGTGACGTGTTTCCCTCAGAAGGAATAGTTGCTGCTGCCATTTTGTCTGCTGCCGGCCGAGGTGGTGTTTGGCTGCCGTTTTTAGTGCCTGCTATTGTTTTTGTCAGGAACAATAGAACGATGGCTTCTGTTCACTTGAGGGTGGGGTACTGGCCAATATGTTCATGAAATTGCTATTATTGGAGTTTTCTTTCTGCTTTGAGGGTTACCAGTGGCTTTTTTTCGCAGACTTTCTCCGTTCCTCTTTGCTCTACACTGGCTGTCAATAAAGGAGGGGGACAAGAGAATATGTAGAAGCTGTGTATGTTTCCTTTCAAGCTGGGCTCTTTGCTGCACGTTGCTAGCTCTGGTAATTTACCATCATTGGCGGTATTTCTTCCTCTACATATATATGGAACACCCTCCCGTCAAAAGGTTGCCTCTGCCACTATGTCTTCCATATGCAAAGACTCCACTGCGGCTGCGTCAAAATGCCAAAAGAAAGAGCCGGGCTCTCCCTCAAAGTCTCCATTACCTATCACACTGGATGATCTCATAGAGGAGATAAAGCATTTAAAACCATTCGTCATTGATACCAACACCACCCTTCAGAGACTAGAGGAGAAATGGTCCAATTTGAAGTCAAGGGTTACGGTGGTGGAGCAGAAGATTAGTGACACTCAAGACGTGATTCCTAAAATGGAGGTTATGTCCAGAGAAATAGTCCTTCTCAAACAACAGACGGAAGACTTGGAAAATCACAAAAGGCGCAACAATCTTAGACTTTATGGTATTCCTCAGGGAGAGGAGGGATCTGACATGATCGCCTTTCTTAAAATTCATATTCCTAATTTAGTGGGCCTTAAGGAAGGTACTACTCTCAACTTGCAACGTGCGCATCATATTGGACCTAAACTTGGTGGCTCCCCCTCCACATCGTCTGGTAATTGTCCCAGAGGGATAATTGTTCTTTTTCCTTGAATACACCGAACTGTTAACGGTCTTGTCAGCAGCAAAACAAAGGAAGCAGATCTTATGATCTGGTCACAGAGTCTTTCTCTCACAGGATGTGTCTCAGGCCACTGCCGCTCGTCGTAATGAGTTTCTTTCCTTCAGTACTGCTCTCCGTTCCATGAATGCCAGATATGGCCTTGTCCATCCTTGTTTTTTTAAAGTCACCTATAAGGAACGGACTCACTCTTTTGACCGCCCTGAGGATCTAAGACGATTCATTTCTCGTCACAAAGGAGAAGAAATGGACCTTGAGGAAACATGAATATTGACTTTTCTAACATGTTCTGTTTCTCATTTGCTTAATTGTTCTCAATTTATAGGTCCAGAGGTTCTTTATCTTTATTTGTTTGTTTAGTTCGTGTTGTTATATGTTCACCCTTTCAAAGTAATATCTTTTAATGATCGTATGGTTTTTCTTTCACAGATACACCTTGTCTAGTATGGACACCCCTCCCTGATGTTCTCTCCTCATTGTGCCTTCCTCCTACTCCTATTGTTTATAATTCTTTGCGTATTGGTAAGTGTTCCTCCCTTCTTAAAGTATGCATGCTTCCTATATTTGTTCCTATTAGATTTTTTTCTTTGTGTTATTCTGGTCTACCACGTTTCTTTGACTGCTGCTCCCTATTATATTCTTTCTTTTACTTACTTATTGGTCTTTGTCGTTTCTCCTTGATTTCGCTGACTCTCGTCTGTCTTCCCTGCGCGGTTCCCCGCCTCCCTATGCTACTCTCTTTACTCTGGCAATATGCTCTGGTTATTTTGACTGAAGTCTCTCGGCTTCTTGTCAGCTCTTCTTTTTCTACCATTTATATCTCTTGTTTTCTTTCTTTCTCTCTCCTTTTTTTTCTCTTTTTTCTGTCTTCTTCTATACTCTTTGAATTTCTCCAATGTATCATGTCTGATTAACTTCATCTTTTTCTCTTTTCTTGCTCATTACTTTTTTACCATCCCTTTTCCTTATTGGTTTTTATTGTTCACTTTCCTGCCTATTGGTTCACAAATTTCCGCACGTTTAAATCTTAGTTCTATCAATTTTAAAATGCCCATGTTGTTGCTTAATGTTTTTCTCCTTTCATTATGACTGATAATGTTCGCATAGTTTCCTGGAATGTGAAGGGATTGCATAATCCCGTCAAGAAACAGGATACTTACTCATTTATCTAGATTACACTGTAAAATTGCGATGCTTCAAGAGACTCATCTTAATGATAATGATATTAGTTCTCTCAAAAAGCAATGGGTAGGTCATGTATATTGTTCCCCGGCTAAAGACAGGAAAAATGGAGTAGTGACATTATTTCATAAGTCCCTTTCTCTTGTTATCGAGAAGGAGGAGAAAGATGCTGATGGTAGATGGCTCCTTTTGCATCTCACTATAAATGGTTCCCCTATCTCACTTCTTAACGTTTACGGTCCCACTGGTGTTGATTCACAGTTTTGGCAGTCCATGTCACATACTCTTCACTCATGTCCTAATTCTAACCTCTTGGTGGGTGGGGACTGCAATCAGGTCACGGATCCCTTCACTGATAGGAAGTCCACTGCTAGATATATTCCCAATAAAATGCAAAAAACCTTTATGAATACGATTCGCTCGAGAGGTTTGGTGGACGCTTGGAGGATATATAATCTGGACAGCTTGGAATTCACTTTTTATTCTCCCACTCCTAATTCTACATCTAGAATTGACTACATTTTTTTGAGTCCCCATCTCCTCTCTAATCTAATTTACGCTGAAATTGGGTCCATACTTATTTCCGATCATGCTCCCGTTTTGATTAATTTAGATCTTCCTTCTGAGCCCTCCAAGCCCTGCAGATGGCGTTTTAATAACTACTTACTTAAAGATCACACTTTTCTAGGGTGCTTCAAAGAATTTTTGTCAGAATTTTTTCTTATTAAGGCTAGTCCCTGACATTCCCTTTCACACTATCTGGAATGCCTTTAAGGCGACAAGCCAGTGGATTTATCATTGATTATTTTGCAGTTAAAAAGAAACAACTTATCAAGGAATCAGCTTCCTTATTAGCCTCCATTAAGCATCTTGAACATACCTACTTTTCTTCTAATAATGATGACACTCTTAAGTAATTAATCCAGGCAAAATTGAATTTTAATAGGAAATCGACGGAGGAAGCCTCTGGGGTGTTACTTAAAATTAATTCTAAATTTTATGGTGGTCGTAATAGAGCCGGTAAATTGCTTGCGAACTACTTAAAGGTTAAATCCCAAATATCCAAAATAGTTAATATCATTGATGATAACGGTGTTAATCACTTCAAGGACGAGGAGATATTAAATTGTTTTACGGATTTCTATAAGACATTATACACTCCCGAATCTTCTCCTTCTGATACTGCTTTGGAGTCATTTTTTGAATCATTGCCTCCTCGCTCCTCCTCCTCTCCTGATTGCTCTCTATTAGAGAAGGATCTATCCCTTTCTGAACTTAAGTCAGCCCTAGCTCAGTTACCCAAGGAGAAGACCCCAGGCCCAGATAGTTTTACCGCCGAGTTTTATTCATGCTTCTCACAGACCCTTCTCCCTCATCTTCTAACTCTCTTTCAACACTTTATTTCTCATAAAGAGGCTCCTTGCTCCTTTCTTGAAGCCATGATCTGTTTAATTCCGAAGAAGGATAAAGATCCCTCGTCTTGTGCCAATTACCGCCCTATTTCTTTAATTAATTTAGATTGTAAAATGTTTGCTAAGTTTCTGGCTCTTCGTATTAATAAAGTTATTCCTGATTTGATTGGCTACGAACAGACAGGATTTGTCAAAGGCAGAATGCTGGCGGATAATTCTAGAACTTTTTGAACATCATCCATCTTGCGTCTAAGAGTTTCTACCCTGTTGCAGCCATCACCTTGGACGCAGAGAATGCTTTTGACCGCATTCACTGGCTTTTTATGATGCGTGCCCTCAAATGGCATGGTTTTGGCCCTGTTATTTTATCCCTTATAAGTTTGTTATATTCCTCCCCTACTACCTCGGTTTTTGTTAATGGATTTCAATTTCCTTACTTTACTCTTCAGCGAGGCACTCGTCAAGGTTGTCCTCTTTCACCTCTGCTCTTTATCTTATCTCTTGAACCTTTTCTTCATTCTCTATGACATTCTTCCTCTTTTCGGGGTTTTAGTCATAAAGTCAATGGAAATCAAGTTCACTGCTTATGCAGATGATATTCTGTTATGTCTCTCAGATCCTTCTATTTCTTTACCCGCTTTCACTGATCTTTTATCTTCTTATGCTGCTCTGTCCGGATATAAATTAAATTTTTCTAAGTCTGAAGTCATTCCATTAAACAAGTATTGTTTAAGAAGTATGTTCGAAGGGACGGATTTCAAATGGAACACCAATTACATTACATGTTTGGGAATTAAATATTCCTCTTCAATTGCTAGAACGGTTCAGCTTAATCTGGAGGATGTTCTATTAAAGGTATCTGGCATGGTAGAGAAATGGTCTCCTTTATTTTTGTCATGGTGGGGCAGGTTGGACACCCCCAACATTATGATGCTTCCTGTTATTAATTTTTACTTGTCCATGCTACCAGTGAGACTTCCTTTAAAAAAAATTAAAACTCTTAATGGCATTCTGAGTAAATTTCTCTGGAACAACCGGAAAGCTCGTATATCTTTATCTTCCTTGTCTGCTCCTAAAGATAGGGGAGGTGTTCATTTTCCCAATTTTCGTCAATACCATTCTTCCTTTTTAATCCGTCAGGTATTACCTCATCTGTCTTCCTCGCAAGAACCCCCCCCGTATCGGTGTGGTACAGATTGGAGGAATCTGTGATCCATCCGTTTCCCTTCTCCTCATTAGCTAGTTTTACTCACTCCCCTCAGCTCATTTAAAGTCCCCAACCATTTCACAATTTATATTGACCTTTAACCCGGTCCTTAGACAAATCTCTTTCACCTCAACAAATATTCCTGGACTCCTCTATATGGCATAATAAGTCCATTAAACTTTCTAATCGTACTATTTTTTGGAAAGATTGGGTTGCCAAAGGGATTATCCAGGTTAAACACCTAATACAGGATATGCAATTTTTGTCTTCTCAGGGAGTACAATCTAAGTTCTGTCTACCTGTTACTTCCCTCCTTAAGTATGACTCCTTAAGACTGCTTTTTTCTCTTATTTCTGGAACATCCTCCTCTCCGTCTGACCCCCCCGTTAGAACCGCTACCTACTTCCCTTTCCATTCGGGCCTCCCACATATATGAGTATCTCCATTTCTCTCTTCCCACCCGCCCCAACAGCAAAACTGAAATCTTATGGGAATCTGATTTGCATCGTACTCTCTCTATTCACACATGGAATTCTATTTGGACACGATTACACCACACTTTTTGCAATGCTAGCACCAGTCAAACTCTTTATTATTTTTACCAGAGGTTATTTTTAACCCCATTATCTGTCTCTAAATTCAGTTCTGACCTATCCCCCAATTGCTGGTCCTGTAAAAATACTCCTGGCTCATAATTACACTCCTTCCTTTGTCCTAACATTTCCTTTTTTTGGGCAAAGGTTTGTAAACTAATTGCCTCCATTTGTTCCACCAATTTCCCTTTTGATATCTACTCCATATTTATGGGTAGTAATTCCATACATTGGCTGGGTGCTCGTAAATTGGGTTCATTTGTGGATTTGTTACTTGCTATTACTTTTCAAGTTATCACTTCCAATTGGAAGGATGCCTCCAGTGTCACTTTTTCTGCTTGGTGGAATCTTCTCTGCTACCATCACAGGCTAGATAGAGCCTCCGCTACTACCTCTCAGCAACTCCTTTGAAAAGAAGCCTTCTGGTCTCCACTCACTAACTATTTATCCTCTTCTACATTACGTAACAAAGACAGCAATTCTGTATTTCAGCCGCCGTGAGTATTGTGTTAAATCTTTCTCACATTGTTCATATTTTATTGATAACATTTTGTTCTCTGAGATTTTATAATGTTTATTACTGGTAATTCTTGTTAACATATTTGATAAGGAAGTTGATTTTTTTTTGTGGTTTTTCTTTTTTCTCTCTTTTTATCTTTTCCTCCATCTCCTATAAAACTTAAAAAATGCTAATTTATTATGGTACATAACTGTTTAAGATTGTTCTTAACATTGGTTTTAGTTCTTGATAAAGTATGATATATCAAGTTTTCACCTTCCCTTTTTCATATATATTTCATGATATCTTCTATACTCCTTTTATGATTGTTGATCTAATTCTGCACCTTGGCCTTTACTTGCTTCAATAAAGCTCTTTAAACTGAAAAAAAAGTAATCCTCACAAAGAATAAATGAGTTCCAAGCAACGCGAAAAAGAGTCCTTAGAATGGTGCTCACATGGTAACAGCACCCAGCCACCTAGGGTGCAAAATTCCATAATGTAAGACAGCCCGGACAACTTATGAGGAAGGTACCGAACACACACTGAAAAATGTTTCCCTAAATTCCTTGATAAGTGAATACAGGTGGTCACAGGATCGAGTTGCTCTAATGCCTTTGTTTATTTGTCACAAACTTCTATGCATGACATGAAAAGCTTTCTCCAGAGAAGCAGCCACCACCTATTTTGTCCGCAGGACTTTTTCAAGGCTAAAGACGCCACAGTTCCAAATATGCAAAGGACTAAAAACAGCATATCTGCTGATCTTTGTAAATCCTTCAAATTCCAAAGAGTAAACCAATTACTGAAGGAACTTAGTCACAAAGAACAGTCAATGATGCAGCCCCAAGCCTTTGCGAGTACATATGAATCATATTGCAAATTTAATTGCTTAATTTCTAAATTTGTAATTCTGACATGGGATTATCCTTTCCAAATATGGATGGAAATTCAGTCAAGCTTTGAAACCACAGTCCCTTATGTTTCAGGCCACATCTGTCCCAGTGGTTGACACCATAGTCCATGTCAGCAACCGCACGCCTGCCGTCACTTGCTGCACAGAAACCTCAGTGAATAAAAGAAAAATCTTCTATTCTCCAAGGCTCGTGTGCAGCAAGTGGCGGAATTCGTGTCATACACAGAAGTTTGTGACGAATAAACAGATGAATTAGAGCAACTTGATCCTGTGACTATGTGTATTATCAAGGAATTTACGGAAACATTTTTCAGTGTGTGCTTCAGTGCCCTCCTCACATTTTCCCAAACAGTTATTCCTCATTCTGGTATTTGGAGCATGAGAGAGAAAATAAGTTTTCCACGTGCATCTTAAAAAATAATATGTGATTTACAAAGTGCATGTTTTCTGCAGCAATTTAATTAACGTTTAATAGGAAGGTTCTCATAATGCCAGTTTGCACTTAGGGGCAGATGTATCAAGCATTTTTGCGTTCGCAAACGGGCAGATTCGCAGAATTTGCCTTTTTTGCAAACGCAAAAATTGCTTTTCTGATGCCGCAAACCTAATTTTGTGATTCGGTAACCTGTTACCGAATCGCAAAATGGGTTTGCAATTCGGTATTAGGTAGGGGGGTGTTTAGGCCGTCCCTTCCTAATACCGAATCGCATCAGTATGTATGAATGTTTTGTGACTGCAATTGCGGTCGCAAAACATTTGCATTTTACCACCTACTTCAAGTAGGTGGTAACCCATTCGCAAATGGGAAGGGGTCCCCAAGGGACCCCTTCCCCTTTGTGAATGTTTGTAAAACTATTTTTAAGAGCAGGCAGTGGTCCCACGGACCACTGCCTGCTCTTAAAAAATTAAAAGAAAACTTTTCATTTTTTCACTTTGTGAAGCATCTCGTTTTCCTTTAAGGAAAATGGGCTGCTTTAAAAAAAAAAAAAAGATTGCTTTATTGAAAAGCAATCACAGACATGGTGGTCTGCTGATCTCAGCAGGCCACCATCCCCGTGATTTTTGCGATTCCTAGGGGGTTGCAAATTGCGACCTACCTCATTAATATTCATGAGGTAGGTCATTTGCGACCCCCTAGGAATTGCAAAAGGTGTACTATGCACCTTCATACATTGCATTTTGCGATTTTCAAATTGCGAATCCTTGTGATTCGCAATTAGGGAATCGCAAAATGCAAGTTACATACATCTGGCCCTTAGTATCAAAAGTGATCGAAAAGACAATAGCAATTGCAGTTTATTTAGAATGTTTTCATGCATGTTGGACTGTTAAAGTTAAATCTGCAGTATATTCGGCCTAAGTTCAGTTGATTGCTTAAGAAAGGGCATCCTGATCCCTAGTTGCAATTCTTGTCAGTTGCACGTAGCGCACTTCTCTGTCCAGGAAAAACCATCATGTGGCAGAACAAAGGGAACTAACAAAAGGGGAGGATTGACAAGAAGAATTAGTTCCAAGGCTTCCTAGGTCAAATCTTCCTCTTCATAGCTCTCATAACATATTGCTTCTTTCAGGTTGTAGATAAGGGGCATAAAATAAAAGTCAGCCCCACAGCAGACCAGGAATAGACAGAGACTGAGCCTGGTGTGGGGACTTCCTTTGAGGTTTAGACATAGTAACTGAGCATGAAAGGTGGCATTAGGATGTAGCAGATGATCTGCTCTGCTAAACAATAAAGCTGACATATATACATTTGGGATTTGTAGGACCGAGGCTTGGCTTTCTGCCAGAAATAACTGGCCTAATACATTTGAATTGGAGACTCCACTTTTAACAGAAGATTAAGGTAGATCTCTCAGCTGCTGCAATGAAAAAAAGTCTTCCTGCATGGAATTGGTCTGTGTATATTTGTCTCTGACTTGAATTTCTGTTTCCTTGCAGCTTTTCTAGGACTCTTAGCACTAGTATCTTGGGGCTGCTACAGAGCTATAGGGGATTAGGGACCGTAAAAGCCTGGTTTTCCTCTGGATCTCTCCTCC